>LZPO01076177.1:89095-102289 GCA_001675575.1 Neotoma lepida
TTGGTGTAGGTGAGTATGATGTCCTGAGCTGCACTGGAGACCCCTAAATTGTCAGAGTTCATGGCAAAAATGCAGCTGCTTGGAGATATTACAGTGGACAAAGAAGAGAAAGCTAAGGACACATCAATTCTCTCCTTGCTTAACTGAGACAGGGGCATGGTGGGTGTCATTTAACTTTTCTTGGGAAGACATGAAAAAAATATCTATTCACACAAGAGAGAGTGTTGTGCCTGCGTCGCAAGACCCCACCCCCGAACAAGACTACCACAGAGCCAATACCCAATACAAAATACACAGGGGTTTATTGATAACAAGCAAGCCCGGGCTTGGTCCGTGTCCAACACTCCCAAGCAGGGGGTGGAGGAGGACGACGGCCCTGTGCTCTCAGAGTGAGGGGTTTTTTAAAGGGAAAAACTGAAAGCAGGGTGGTACAAGCCTTTGCATCATATGGTTGGATGAGGGTATGTAACTTTTGAACTTACTGGTTGGGGGTTACAGTTATCATTTTGGACAGACCTGGACAAGTCCCAGGCTCTGTCCTTGAGCTGCCATGGCGGGCTGGCTGGTCTAGCATGTACTGACTGTGGGGGCTGACTCAGTGGTCCAGGCTTTGTCCTTGACTCATGCACGTAGCTCTAAGTTGGTTAGGGGTCCCACACAGTAAACAATTTACTGAACCTTGAGTGGTCAGAGTATGTGCAGAAAGGGAGCTACTNCAAGGACTCTCTCTTTTGNTCATGGCCCTCCCAGAAACTGCTTGCTCAAGTCTCAGGAAACTGAAATTGAGGCCTGATTTCTGAGAGAAGACTGNCCAGCCTGTTATGGCATAGGCTTGTTCCTTTCAAGAGCATCAGCAACAGATCAGGGTAACAATGCCAGTNAGTCTAGCTTGGTGAACTGGTGAGCTTAGNTGGGGCTGCTTAGAAAAGCATGGCAATGTACAGGTGGNTACACTACCAAAGAAAATTTCTCCTTCCCAGACCCACCCTCAGCAACTGCTAAACACTTGTATGTATTGGGGAGTGTTAAGGCTTAGGGTGTGGCTAGTGAGCTCCCTCCTCTATAATAGAAAGTTCATCAGCCCAGTTTTGAGTGCTCTTGTGTTGATACTCAGAGCTGCTGAGTGTTTAAGAGGACAGAGTTCTGTAACAGGTTGAAANTGGAACACTGGGCTGTGTGGCTTTTGGCTTCCTCCTTTTCCAGCCACACAAATAATAGATCTCAGAGAAGAAGGAATACAGTAAAGACAGAAGCAGTGCCCTTATAGGGTTAGTGATTTGTGACTCAATATTTAAAACGATATTCTTTAAGCACTTGTTTTGCTCAGAAGGAAGATTGGGCTACAAGGGGGGAGAGTTGAGAGGAAAGGCCTCTGGGAAACTCTCAGTCTCTTATTTTTCTGAGCAACACAGTTCTTTCTATGTCCATGTGGGTCCCACTCAGCAAAGGAAAACTCCTCCTAAAAATTCATTGCTCCAAAGGCCTGCCCAATGGTCAGGCTCCTGTGGGCCTGCCCCAGCTAAGTCCTCAAGCCTACACATTCCCACCAACCAGAGTGCAGCCCATGAGAAGGTCATGTAAATCTGGACTCTTGCTCTTTGTCCACTATTGCTTTGTGTCCTGTACAGATTAGGTGCTGAGGAGCTGCCGAGAGACCTAACCCTGACTGAGCATCTAGCTATAGCTCTCAGAGGCCCCAACCTGGACTCAGTTTCCCCCACATACCTCCTCTCCATGTAGCTCTTAAGTTGTTCCGGGAGCATATGTCCTACAAAGAAGCAACAGTCCTAATGAATTAGGGCTGAGGTAGGAGAGGCCTTTGCTCAAATTTAGGAAAAGTGGTAAGGAAGGTTTGTACCTGAGGAGAGCGGGCTGGGCCTGCACTGGGTCACTTGTTCCATCAAACAGCAATTGCCGGCTGTCCCTGGCCTATAGTTACTCCATCTTAGAAGGAGCAAGGACTTTTGCCTTCCCACATCCCTACCAAATGGTACCATTCCTTCCTACAAATACTACCCATCATGTTTTTATGATGTATGTGTGTGTGTGTGTGTGTGTGTGAGAGAGAGAGAGAGAGAGAGAGAGAGAGAGAGAGAGACAGACAGACAGAGAGAGAGAGAGGAATATATATGTATGTATATGACAGAAAATATGCTGTTTTGTCTCTTCCGCCTCATTACTCTCTCTTGTTCCCTCCACTGCACCTTTAGACCTCTTCCTTTTTTTTCATAATCCCTCTTCGACTTTAATATTATGATAAATACATTATACATACATATATATATATATATACATATATTCTGCATGCAAGAGAAAATGTGATTGCTTAACATGATGGCCTTCAGTTCCATCAGCTTCCTTGTGAAACCCATCATTTTGTTCTTCATTACGGCTGGAGGCAACTTTGTGTCTATGTATCCCATTGTGTTTATTCAGCTACTGGTGAACGTCTAGGCTAGAACAATATCATGCAATTGTGAATTACATAATAATAAATATGGATGTGAAATATCCCTTTTGTGTATTGATTTAGAGTCCTTCAATTATATCCTCAGAAATGATGTAGCTGGGTCACAGGGTAGACCTATTTTTAATCTTTGAGGATCTGTATTCTGATTTTCATAGCAGCTGTACCGCTTAACATCCTCCACCCACATCCTTGTCAACATTTATTATCATTTATTGTCTTTGATGATAATCACTCTGACTGGAGGAAGATGGGATCACTGGTGTGATTTTAATTTGCGCTTCTCTGATAGCTAAGGGTGTTGGCTATTTTTTCAAATAATGGTTGACGTTTTTATCTCTTCTGTTGAGAACTGTCTGTTCAATTAATCGCTCCACTTATTGATTAGATAATTTGTGGGTTTGATGTTTGATTTCTTTTGAGTTCTTTATATAATTTAGATGGCAGTCAGATGTATGCTTAACAGAGTTTCTCCCATTTTGAATGCTTTCTTGTCAGAGTCATTTCCTTTGTTGTGCAGAAGCTTTTTAATTTCATGTAATTTCATTTTTCAATNCTTCCTGAGCTACTGGGGGTCCTTTTCAAAAATCCCTTGCCTGTGTCTATGACCTGAAGTATTTTGCCTATGTTTTCTCTTGCACATTCAGAGTTTCAGTTCTTACATAAAGGTCTTTGACCCGCTGGGTTTTGTACAGAATGAGCCCCCTTAGTTTCATTTTTCTACCTGCAGAATTGCTGGGTTTTTTTTTTTTAGCACCATTTTTGAAGGTCTCTTCTCCAATATATGTGTTTGACAGCTTTGTCAAAGGTTAAGGTGATTGACTGTAGCTGTGTAGGTTTATTTCTGGGCCCTCTATTCCATTTCATTGGTTCATGAGTCTGAATTTGAAGTCAATACCATGCTGATTTTGCTACTATGGCTCTGTGGTGTAACTTGAGATTGGTGATTGTAGAGCTTCCAGGACTGCTCTATTTGGAAATGCTTTGGTTATTCAAGGTCTTTTGTGTTTCCATACAAATTTTAAGGTGTTTGTTTTTCTACTTTGGGGAAGACAGGCATCCAAATTTTTGGTAGTAAGCGCATTGGATTTGTGGATGGCTTTTTGGTAACACAGACATTCTCATGATATTAATTGTGCTAATCTATGAGCACAGGAAGAGTTTCCATCTCCCAGTGCCTTCTTCATTTCTTCTTTAGTATTTTAAAGTTTTCATTGTAGAGGGCCTTCACCCATCTCGTCAGGTTTATTCTTAGAATTTGTTTTTTAAAATAATGTGAATGAGATGTTTTCCTTTTTTCTTTTATTGAAAATAGATTCTTTTTTCATACAATATATCCTTATTATAGTTCCCCCTCCTTCTATCCTTCTCAGTTTCTCCTCATCTCCACTCCCCTTCGGATCTACTGCCTTTTTGTTTCTTGTTAGAAAAGAATAGGCTTCTAAAAGATAACAACGAAATGTGACAAAATAAAGTATAATAAGATGAAGCAAAAACTATCATATGAAGTTGGACATGATAGTTTCCAACAGGAGGAAAGAGTCCCAAGAGTGGGCATAAGAGTCAGAGACCACTTGTTCTCACAGTTAGGAGTCCCATGAAAATACTAAGCTAATAGCTATAATATATATGTTATTATAGAGGACATGGTGCAGACTCATGTAGGCCCTGTGCTTGCTGCTTCAGTCTCTGTGAGCTCATATGCACCTTGCTTAGTTGATTCAGAGGGCTGTGTTATCCTGGTATCTTCCATCCACTCTGACTCCTATGATCTTCCACCTCCTCTTCTGCGGGATTCCCTGAGCTCTAAGGGGAAAGATTTGATGGAGACCTCCCATTTAGACTGCATAATGCCTTGCTATGGGTCTCTGCGTCTGTTTCCATCTGCTGCTGGAGGAAGGCTCTCTGCTGATGACTGGATAAGGCACCGATCTATAAGTATAGCAGAATAACATTAAGAATCATTTTATTGTTTTTGTTGTTGTTGTATGTTTGTTTATTTTTTGACCAGTCATGTTTGGTTTTACTCTAGGTTTTTGAGCTATCTAGTCCCTGGTTTTTGGTTATCTAAGCAGTGCCAGGTATGAGTTCCTTCTCATGGAGTAGGTCTTAAGTAAAATCAGACTATTGGTTGGCTATTCCCACACGTTCTGTGCCACAACTGCCCCAGCATATTTTCAGGCAGGACAGATTGTAGGTCAAAGGTTTTACAGCTGGGTTGGTGTCCACATTTCTCTTTCAGTAGCCTGCAGATTATCTTCCTCCACCAATGAGACTAACACATATCAGTGAGGGCTCCATGCAGGCACCAGCTCAACTTCTCCATGTTCAATGAGCTGTGTGGGTGTTCTCTTCAGCAATGCGACCCTACTGTCAGTTATCAGATAGCAACCTTTTGTTTTAGCAACAGCCTGGGTTGTTTGGGGATTTCCATGGGACCTCCTTCACCAACAAGTCAAATGAATGCACCCTAGTCCCATCACTGGAAGCCTCATCTGGTTACAAGAGATGGCCAGTTGAGACTCCATATCCCCTATTAGTAGGAATCCCCATTAGAATCATCACAGATTCCAGGAAGTTTCCACTGCACTGGGTTTCCATGCCATACATCCCAAATGACCCCAATTCCAGCAGTCTTTCCCCACACTCTGTCTCTCCACCCTATCTCCCCTGCAACCTGATCTCCCCACCCCACCTGCCTCCAGCCCACCTATAAAATCTATTCTACTTTCCCCTCCCAGGGAGATCCCCGCATCCCCCACCCCCAACCCCTCCTCTTTACCCAAATCAAAACTGCTTTGAGATTCCATCTTACACCTGTAAGAATGACTAAGATCAATAGCACATGTTACAGCTCATGCTGTCAAGGATGTGGAGCAAGGGGAANACCCCCTCCATTGCTGGTGGGAGTGCAAACTTGTACAGTCACTATAAAATAAATATTGTAGTTCCTTAGAAAGTTGGGAATCCATCTACCTTCAGACCCAGCTATACCACTCTTGGGCATATATCCAAGGGACCCTCCATCCTACCACAAGGACACTTGCTCACCCATGTTCATTGCAGCTTTATTCATAATAGCCAGAAACTGGAAACAAACTAGATGTCTCTCAACAATAGATAAAGAAAATGTGGTATATTTATGCAATGGAGCAATATTCAGCTATTAAAAAATGGTATCATGAAAATGCAGGCAAATGGATGGAACCAGAAAAAAATCCTTAGTGAGGTAACCCAGACCCAGAAAGATAACTGTGGTATGTATTCACTTATAGGTGGATATTAGCCACTAAGTAAATGCTAACCAAGCTACACTCCATAGACCCATAGAGATGAATGAGATTATTTTACCTGCATTATTTTTAGTAAGTTCACTATTGATATATAGGAAAACTATTGATTTTTGTTTGTTGATTTTGTATACTGCCACTTTACTAAAAAGTGTTTGTCAAACATAAGCATTTTCTTGTGGTGTCTCTAGAGGTTTTTTAAGCATATGATCGTGTCACCTCCAAATAGCAATAATTTGACATAATTTGTATGTGTGTCACACACACACACACACATCCCAAATTAATCTTAAACTATTTTAAAAGGCTTATTCTTCATCTATTAAAATGATCATGTGATTTCTGTCCTTAAGTTTATATAGTAGAGCAATAGTGTTGACCTGACATATACCATTATGGCCATAAGTGCCAAGGCTATGTGGCTCTACATGTTGTTTGCAAGTAAACAATGGTCCACATACCCTGAGGCACAAATTTATAAATAATTTATTTGTCCCAATAAATAATTATGTAAGTGAATGTATCAAATCCTCCCAGACACATCATATGTAACCCACCCACTTCAGAGTATGAAAGGAGCTGACCCATTGCCCACTGACTGGTTGTGATCATCAAAATGGCCACAGTGACAGACCACTGCTCCTGAGCTCAAATTCACATACAGTTTCTCCTACATACAGTGATTCACAGCCTCCTTCAAACTACAGCCTCCTTCAAACTGACACTCAAAGCTGCCTGCACCAGACCTCCATTCTGTGGTTTGTAAAGAGTCTGTTCAGTTCACTATAGGGCTTTGCTCTAATATCAGAATCAGCTCTCTGCCTTCCCCATGGAGAGTCTGAGCACAGCCATCTAACCCTGCAGCCTCGTCCTTTCTTATTCTATAACATGTGGCGCGCATGTGTGTGTGTGTGTGTGTGTGTGTGTGTGTGTGTGTGTGTGTGTGTGTAGTATAATGGGTGATCTGCAAGTTACTATTAGTAATTAAATTGGATTGAAAGAACAAACCTGTGATTGCTAATGGACACAAGCACCAAAAAAAGTCATGTACTTGGTGAATTACTGTGGGATCCTGCCCCACCGGGAACTTAGGTCTCCCGAGAAGGGAGGACCTGGAACCAAGGAAAGGCAAGTGTACACCGCTCGCCCATTCCCCAGCCTCCCTTTTGCCTGGAAACAGTCAGACGCAGTAGGGAGTCATGTCAAGCAGGAACTCATTTATTAGGAAACAGCAAGCCCCTTTTAAAGCAGTAAACCACAATTCTCATGGGTAGATGTACTGCCAGGCCAATCATCTTAAAGGTCACCCAATCATGCACCTGGTCTACATTATCTACAATGCTGTCCACTAGGGGGATCATATGCTGACATCATCTCTCCTGACCTGAAGCTCCAATCATATTTTTTTTTGTAAACAACTTGGGTTCCTCCCTCCTTGCCTCCTCCCAGGGCCATCTTTACTGGCACATGGCTCCACAGGCCTCCACAAATTACAGTCAACAAAGAGGCCATAACTTATGAATTTCTTATTATCCAATAAATTCTAGAACTGTGTAAGTACACAAGTGTGTCTGTCCTGACAGAGCTCACAGCAACCCATGGTATCTGATCATCCTATACTTGTTGCAAGACAATGAATTAATGGTTGTACCACTGTGGCATAGAATAAAGCAGAATCAGGTGTCCCCTGTCTGTAAGTGTAATTCAAGCTAGATTAATTTATAATTCGATGCTATTTTGTTTAGGTTTTCAAATATTTCAGCTTATGTGGAAGTGCACTTTTTCACACTGACATGCAAAGTGGCATGGAGAGTGGGGTGGGAATGGAGGAGGCTCTGGCACCCTCCAAAGGACTGTGGGCATACCTGAACCCATCTAGTCACAAACAAAATGCAGGTAAGCAGCTGTAGTCACGGCCAAAGTCACCAGCAGCAGCACACCGTGAGCAGAAACACCAAGACTTTGCCTCTGCTGTCAGCACTGAGGACACCAAGGATAGTGGAGCTGAAAGAGGTTCCCCTCCTGCTCTCAACTCCATCCCAGGGCTTCCTGTCTGCAGGCAGCAGCCTCTGCCTAGATGGCAGCATCACGTCAATGCAGGTTTTGAGAACACTAGACTAGGCTGACCTAAGATGATTGCAATGATAGCAAGGAAATGAATTTGCATAGCTGAGTAAGAAGGAAGAGCATCCCAAGAAGTGTCTTGCCAGGGCAGAAGGTGGAATGAGTTGGAGTCTGGTGTTAGAGAAGAGAAGACTACCGAAGCAGCACATAGTACTGGACCCGTGGAATGCCAATTAAAAACAGTAAACATGCACTCCTATATTTATACCTTAGGGACTGCGTTGGATGGTTTTTAAATGTCAACTTGCCTCAAACTAGAATCGTCTGAAAGTTTCAATTGAGGAATTGGTTAGATTAGGTTGGCTTATGAATATGTCTATAGGGGATTGTCTTGATTGTTAATTGATATAGGAAGACCCAATCCTGAATGTGGGTCTGGGCTTGGTTCTGAACGATACAAGACAGGTAGAAAGCTAGATAAGAATAAGCAAGCCAGAAGACAGCATTGGTGTATTCATTACGTCCTGCTCTTGATGACAGATATTACATCACTAGTCACTTGAGTTCTTGCTTAACTTCCCCTTGGTAATGAACTGTAACAGAAGTGTGAGCCAAATAAACCCTTTTCTTCCCAAGTTGCTCTTGGTTAGGGTGTTTATCACAGCAGAATAGAGGCCATCTACACCATCTCCAGTAAAATCACAGAGTAGAATGGAGAAAGAAGGAAAGATTGGAGAGCCTGCAGTAGGACGAGACCAACAAGACCCTGCACTGCCAGAGAGAAAGGTTCCCATCTTAGTATGGAGACCTGTGGGTCTCCACCACAGTGTGTCAGCCACCCTGTAAATGCAGAAGGGAAGGAGGAGGCATCTGGGCCTGGAGAACAAGGTAAACCAATGAGAAGTAGCATCAGGTCTGTAGACCATGGTTCTATGGGAGCCATGGAAGCAATGACTGCATAGGCATGAAAGTAGCCAGGAACACAAAGGGAGATGGTGCCTTTGGATGAGGGCTCAGTGGGAAAGTACTTGAGGTAGGAGGTAGCATACCTCACCATGAGGTAACAGGGAGTCAATGTGATCAAAACACAAAAGGCAGAAGCATAAAAACATCATAATAAAACCATTGCTGTATAATTTTGTACAAATAATATATGCCAATAAAAACAAATAGTCTACAAGTGAAGGCTAAGCTTTTTAAAGGGAGGGGGCTGGTTTCACTGGTTATACCCTTAAAGATTTTTAAAATTATTTCACATCTGTTTAAGCTGAGATTTCTAAGGACCTCATTTCTAATCTTTGACATCTACTGGTTGGTATTTCCCCCCGAAAGTCAACAGATTACAAACACCTGTTAATATTCGTACTGAGAGAAGGAGGGCAGATTCCGTGCCTTCCTATTTTCACTGGAACTTGTCACACCCATGCCATTGGCTTTGAGTAAAGAACAGGACTGAAGTTTAAAATTGATGCCAGATTCAAATCTTCGCAGCCAAGTGCTCATGTGGACACTGGCATGTGTGTGAGAAAAGGTAGTTTTAAACTCTGCTGCATCAGACAAAAGGACAAGCCAGAAGCCACCTCCATCACACACAGTGGCTTTGGGTTGGCTTGCAGAAGCACACAGATTGTCTATAAAGGGCTTTACTGTTGATTCTTCATAAAAGCCCCTGAACACCCTTGTTTGTGATAGTATGGAGCATGGTTCTAAGGTGTGAAGATGCACCAGTTGCTTTGGGGTGGGATGTAGCTTGGAATAAGTGTACCATTGTAAGTCAACTTACACTGTCAACCAGAACTCTCAGAGGTGCCCGAGAACAATGACAACTGACTTCTATACTTATCATCCAAACAGACCACAAAATGATGACTCTTTAGAGGAGACTTGTCATTGCTCTGTGTTAATAATATATTTGGATTCCTTGGGGAAACAAATTCTACTCATTCACAACATGTAATAGCAAGATTTTATTACCTGTGACATTTCAGTGGCTTTATAAATGAAATCATGATTAAGAAAAAGTGACTCATCCCCAATTCCTCATACTTCGAATTTCAGGTGGAAGAAAATCATAATTTTGGAGTCTGTTGGGATGGTTCTAGGCAAGGACTATGTCAAAATAGAATATTTTCAGCTATTTATAAGGAACTTTTCTTAGCTCCCATTTGGCTGTGACTTCAAACAAAACTCGTAAAGATTTAACTATTCTATCAATGCATACAGCTCTGACTCTTTCCTAAACACTCCCTTGTATAGAACTCTATTCCACTGTAAAGTCAGTAATAGTCCAGTCCAAACGGACAGGGGAAACAAAACAAAACAAAAGTGATTGGGGCAGGGGGATTCTGTGGTGTCTCAGATTGGGGAGATCTGGAGCAAACTAACTCAGAGCAAGGCCCATGCTCAGCAGCGTGAAATGAAGTTGTAGGTGGGGTTTGAAAGAACAGTCAGCAAGTTGGCTGGGAAGTCGTGTTGGATCCTATCCAAGCGTGCTTAGTAGAGAGTGGAAACTCTGAGCAAGCACACACTGCCACAGTGGGATGAGGAAAGTAGTTAAAATGCAATCCCAGCACTCAGAGAAATATAGACTCTTCATTTGACTGGCAGTTACTTTGATCCTCATCCTGTCCACTGAGTAACAAAAGAAATAAGAAAAAACAAAATACAGGCCCTTTCTGAGTTTGAAGCAATAATTTCGACATTCTTTGGAATATGATTACTCATGTTTTAGACTTTTTTTTTCTTTCTCTGTTACAACATACATCTGAGACTTTGGGGCAAATGGAACTGGTTCGCCCTTGTGTTTTGAGAGGGAAGAGTCTCAAAATGAGACAGTATCCTTTGTCTCCTCCACTCTCATCAACCATCTGTTCTTGAAATCCAGGTCACAGCTGGCCCCATGGACACAGCTGCTACTAGCAGCTGATATCACTTGATCTGGCCACTTGCAGCTGGGACAGGGGCTGGTGGCTCTCCTTGGCTCATGCAGCCCCATGCCATTTGGCTGATTGAACAAATCTCTCCTAAGGGTCTGTGACCTTCGTTTTCCTCAGCATCAGAATCCCCACATTCCCCAGACTTTGAGGTGCCTTCACTATGAACAGTCATCACCAGAGGACCAAAAGCAGCATGGAAGAAGTAAGGCGCCGGGAGGTCTGTCTCATCTCCACGTGGCACCAGGCTGCTGTGATAAGGAGAAACACATAGAACAAGATGAGAAATGTCTACTTTCCTGAGTCCTCCCTGTGTTTCTGAGTCCTCCCTGTAGAATACGGAACATCTCTGTACTCCTTAAGGATCCAAACTACTTGAATGCTACTAAAGCCACTCACTACCCTTGAACTTTGACCTTGGGGTGGCATGGGGAAACACAGTGTCTCCTTCCATTACTGCCTCTCCTTTACAAGTCATTCTGGATGAAAGGGGTGGGACTTTCCCTTTCCCCTGAAATATAGTATCCCTCTACCAGCACAAGCTAAACCATGTGACTTTACCATGCTAGATACGTCATCTCTGCATCCTAAGAGGAACTGTCATTTGACCCATCCACGTTAGTTTCTGCAAATCTAAGATGGATTTAGAAATCTCTCTCACTCAAGCCCTTTTTTGGCATGCCAATCATTTTCTCATAGGACAAGGTGTAAACAGTGTTATGATACGGCTCCCAGGAGACGCTGGTGGGTGGAGCCAAAGTGCCCCACAGCTGGTGAGAGACAGAGAATGCCATGCAGACAGCGCTCAGTGACGAGTTTTATTTCGTGGGGGGAAGAGAGATGAGGGAGAGAAAGAGAGAAGGAGAAAAAGAGGGAAAGAAAAATAGGGAGAGGGAGAGAGAGAGAAAGAGAGAGAGAGAGAGAGAGAGAGAGAGAGAGAGAGAGACTACCTCATGGGAATAGAGAGAAAGAGAGAGGGGAGGAGAAGGAGTTTTCTCTTAAAGCAGGCTTTATGTCAGGATGCGCAGGGCAGGTCCCCAAGGGGTGGGCCAGAATGCCAACTAAAGGCCCCTAGACCTTTGTAGGCCCCCAGACCTTAGTACCATTCAGGCCTTGGAACCTAGTGTGTAGACAGCAATGCTTGCCAAATTCTGGTGAAGTCCCTAAACCTACTAACCTTGCTTTTTGGCTTCTGTAGTTGTGCTTCTGGCTAACTGTTCTTATCAACTGAAGTGTGTCAACCTAGGATGTGGCCAAGAAATGCCCAGAGCTGCCCTGGGGTCCTGAACACCCAGTGTCGTCACTGGCAAACTAATGAAGACTTTCTATTGGCTTGAACCAGGTCCAAGCAGTCTTCTCTGGTTGGTACTTTTCACAACAAAGGTATTTCATGGCTTACCCTCAGAGGTAACGGCTTCAAAGAATATTCCTTGAGAGGGAAACAAAACAGATTACCTTAGTATTTGCAAAATAGCCTCATTATATGCTAGAAAATATAAAGTATATTTACAAAGCAGGGGGCACCGGCAGGAGAGGACAGGATGCAGACACATGTCACACAGTGAAGGCCGTGATTGATAGAGCACCAAATACACACACCCAGCCTGCTACAGCCATTTGGCCACAGGGGAGTCTCTCTGAGGAGGACTCCACTTGGTGGTTTCTTTGGCTTGTCCTCAGTTCCCAGGCTTGGGTACAGTCTTTAATTACTGGATTATTTTAACTGCATTTCTTTTCTCTTAAAGCCAAACTATGAGAGTTAATGGAAGCACTCAGTTAAGACTCACATCCCATAATAGACTCTTAGTGCACATACACATAACTAATGCTTACTTCTTGTTCCTGTAATCCCCGCTCTAAACAACCTTTCACTCTGCTGCAGTTCCCAGTTGCCACACCCCAGATTACCTCGGTGTCCTTGGTCTTCCCGAAAGCCTGCCTCCCGCGCATTCTCTCCTGCACAGATGCTCATTCCTCCCTCTCCCCTAGTCGGTCAATTTGGACTTCTGTCAGTGCATTTTCTGAACCTGCCCGGTCAAAGAAATCTAATTTCTCTGCTTTCCTCAGCAGGCCTCTTCTCCAGGGAAGCTGATATCCAAACTTTTAAACAGCCGCAACAGCCCAGACCCTCACTTCCGTTTCCTGCCTGCCGTAGGATGATTTGTGCTGCGCCCACTTTCCACTGCCAGTCTAAACCCAACCCACTTTTCCAAATGCACCTCAAGTCCTACTAAATCACTAGTCACTCAAGGCCACACCACACTGATGGAGATATTGTTCTGTATGCTGTGAATATGTGTTGCTCTGATTGATAAATAAAATGCTGATTGGCCAGTAGCCAGGCAGGAAGTATAGGCGGGATAAACAAACAAGGAGAATTCTGGGAAGAGGAAGGCTGAGTCAGAAGAGCCAGCCGCAGTGGAAGGAACAACATGCCTGC
>LZPO01076178.1:3657-16905 GCA_001675575.1 Neotoma lepida
CGAGACAGGGTTTCTCTGTGTAGCTTTGCACCTTTCCTAGAACTCACTCGGTAGCCCAGGCTGGCCTCGAACTCACAGAGATCCGCCTGCCTCTGCCTCCCGAGTGCTGGGATTAAAGGCGTGCGCCACCACCGCCCGGCCTGTTTTTTGCTTTTTAAGACAAGGTCTCTGTACATAACCCTAGCTGTCCTGGGACTCACTATGTAGACCAGATGGGCCTGGAACTCACAGAGATCCACCTGCCTCTGCCTCCCAAGTCCTGAGATTAAAGGCATGTGCCACCAGTCCTGGTTTGTGTTTTCATTTTCATTCAATTCTAAACATTTTTTTCTTTTATTTCTTGACCCATTTTTCATTCAGTAGTGAGTTGTTCAGTTTCCATGAGCTTGTAAACTGTTTATAAGAGTCCAGCTTTAATACATGGTAGTCAGCTAGGATTCAGGATGTTATTTCAGCTTTCTTTTATCTTTTGAGATTTGCCTTGTGTTCAATTATGGGGTCATGGTCAATTTTGTATAAAGTTCCAAGGGCTGCTAAGAAGAAGGTATTGCTTTGTGTTTGGGTGAAATGTTCTGTAAATACCCACTTTGTCCATTTGCTTTAAGTCATTGTTTGGCACCAACATTTTGCTGCTAGTTTTTGTCTGGATGACTTGTCTATTGGCAAGAGTAGAGTATTGAAGTCACCTACTATTACTGTGTGAGGGCCAATATGTGATTTTAGCTGTAGTACTGCTTCTTTCATGAACTTGGGTGGCTTATGTTTGGTGCATAAATGTTTATATTTGTAATATCCTCTTGGTTTTTTCCTTTAATGAGTATATAGTGTCCTTCCCTCTATTTTCTAATTGGTTTTGGTTTGAAGTCTATTTTGTCTCATATTAAAAGTACTACACTGGCTTGCTTCTTAGGTCTATTTGCTTGAAATGTCTTTTTCTATCATTTGCCCTGTGGTGACACCTATCTTTGATAGTAAGATGTATTTCTTAGATGCAGCAGAAGGATGGATCCTGGTTTTTAATTCATTCTATTAGTCTGTCTTTTTATTGGAGAATTAAGACCATTGATATTGAGGGTTACNAATGAGCANTATTTATTGATTCCTGTTATTTTGTTGTTATGGTATGGGTCCCCCCCTTATGATTTGCTGTTCTGGGACTATTTATTCTTTGTAGGTTGTTTTGGTTATAGTTAACCTCTTCATATTGAAGTTTTCCTTCTAGCACCTTCTGTAGAGCTCGATTAATAGATAGATACTGCTTAAATTTAGTTTTATCATGGAATATTTTCTCCAACTATTGTGACTGAAAATGTTGCTAGGTATAGTAGCCATGGCTGGCATCTGTGCTCTTTGAACATCTTTGAAGTTTGAACATCTGTCCAGGCCCTCATGGCTTTAGAATCTCCATTGAGAAGTCAGGTGCACACCTTTAATCCCAGCACCAGGGAGGCAGAGGCAGGTGAGTCTCTGAGGTCTAGGCCACCCTGGTCTATAGATCAAATTCCAGAACAGCTAAGGCTACACAGAGAAACCCTGTCTCAAAAAACCAAGAGAGGGGGAGAGGGAGGGAGAGAGAATAAGAGAGGGAAGGAAGGAAGAGAGAGGGAGCAAGAGAAAGAGAGAGAGATCAGGTGTTGATCTTTTCCCTTGCAGCTTTTTATATCCTTCCTCTGTTCTATACATTTAGTATTATTATGTGTCATGGGTAATTTCTTTTCTAGTCCTGTCTATTTAGCATTCAGTATGCTTCTTGTACTTTGATAGGCATTATCTTCTTTAGGTTGGGGAAATTTTCTTCTATGGTTTTGTTGAAAATATTTTCTGTGCCTTTGGTCTGGGTTTTTTCTCCTNCTTCTATTCCTTTTATGCATAAATTTATTCTTTCACAGTGTCAAAGATTCCCTGAGAGTTTTGTGCCTGGATATTTTTAGATTTAACATTTTCTTTGAATAAGGTATCTACTTCTTCTATCTTGTCTTCAATTCCTGAGATTCTCTCTTCCATCTCTACTATTCTGTTGGTGAGGCTTACCCTCTAAGGTTTTCATTTGACTTCCTAAATTTTTCATTTCCAGTTTTACCTCAGTTTGGGTTTTCTTTAGTGATTCTATTTCTGCTTTCATGAGCTGAACTTTTTTCTTCATTTCATTCTACTTTATGTTTTCATAGACTTCATTAATGGATTTATTAATTTCCTCTTTAAGGACCTCTAACACATTCATAAAGGCTATTTTGAAGTCCTTGTCTGTGCTTCAGTTATGTTGCAATTCTCAGGGCCTGCTGTGGTAAGATGGCTGGGATTTAGTGGAGACATATTGTCCTGGCTGCTACTGATTGTGTTCATATGATGGTGTCTAGGCATCTGAGTTTGGGATGATTGGAATTCTAGGTGGTGATATCTAGTCTTGTCTTTTTTCAGTGAATGTTCCCATCTTTGATTTCTGTTGCCCTCTCTGGATCTTTGAAGAGTGTAGTCGGTATGAGTTTCCTAGTAAAAAGTGCTTCTGAGTCCCTGCAAGGTGTGGCCACTGGGGGCCATGGGTAGGACATGTTTCTAGGTCTTAGGGGGTAACATGAAAGAATGGGAATGGGCTAGAAGAAGAAGGGTGCTGAGGGGGTTCACAGGAAGGAGGAAAGTTAGGTACCTTAAGAGTCTTCAGAATCCCTGGGGAATAGAGGCAGAGAGGGAAGGCAGGAAGCTGCAGGTGGTCTGCTACAAGGCTTGGCATAAGACTGGAATATTGCCCGTGAGTTGCTTTTGGTCAAAGTGTTTTATCAAAGCAAAATAATAAAACTAGATCAGTAACTGGTACCAGGAGTCGGGTAGTAATGGACCTGACCACGTGGATTTTATGTCTTTGGACTGGTTGGTAGCTTATAGAGGATTTAGCAACTTTGGCCTAGAAAAGCTATTGAGTGCACAGAGTTTAATGAGCTATTGTTGTTGGAGCTTGGAAGAGAATGCTAAGAGTGATGCAGACGGTGGGGGCCTGATTCATGAAGTTTCAGAGGGGTGGAAGGACTTAATTCGGCACTAAACTAGAGCCAGCCATGGTGGCACATGCCTTTAATCACAGCACTCAAGAAGCAGAGGCAGACAGATTTCTGTGAATTCAGTGCCAGCCTGCTCTATAAAGCAAGTTCCTGGCCAGTCATGATACATAGTGAGATCCATCTCAAACAAAACTACACTGGAGCCTTCTGTGTGATGTTGAGACTTAGAATCTGTATATACTGGTCATGCTGGAACTGAAGAAGCAGTTCTTGTTGTCGAAGATTTCGGGGCCACTGCAGTGGCTTTATTACTGTGCTTTATTGGGACAACAGAATACTGTTCAGCTGGAGATAAAGAATCAACTGTGATTAATAATTGGTCAGACTCACTAAAGTAAAATCTTTTATACTACATTGGGACAAAAGGAAAGGATTCCTTTTGGGTCGGTGCATGGGGCTGTGGCCCAAGGGGTTAAAGCTACACTCTTCCTGGACTCTCAGGAAAGCTAGACAAGCATGAAGCAGCAATCAATTTCTGCCTCTGGGTTTCTGCCCTTATAGTCAATGATGAACTATAATCTGGAAGAATAAGCCAAATCCCTTCCTCCTCTAAGTTGCTTTTGAATAGAATGTTTTATCACAACCACAGAATGAAACTAGAATGGTTACTGTCTTACTTAAGTAAGACAACCAAGGCAACTTATAGAAGGCGGGTTCCAGAGGGACTGTCATCATCACAGTGGTGAAGGCAGCAGGCCTTCTTTCTTTCCTTCCTTCTGCCTTCCTTTCTATCTATCTTTCTTTCTTCCTTCCTTCCTTTTTCTTTTTGAGACAGGGTCTCTCTGTGTAGCACAGGTTAGCATGGAACTCACTCTGTAGCCCAGGCTGACCTAATAGAGATCCGCCTGCCTCCGCCTCCTGAGGGCTAGGATTAAAGGCGTGCGCCACACCCACAAGAACTCACATTTAAACAGCAAGCACAAGGCAAAGAAAAGAACTGGTTAGAGCCCTTAAAGTCTCACAGCCCACCCCCAGTGACGTTCTTCCAGCAAGACCACACCTCCTAAGCTTCCCCATACAAGCTACCAACTGGAGACCAAGTATTCAAATACCTGAGACTATGGGGGGTATCTCATTCAAACCCCCCAATTCTACCCACTGCCACCTCTAGGCTTGTTACTATATCACAAAGCAAAATACATTAGCCAATTTCAAAAGTCTCCGTGGTCTTTCCATCTCAGCACTGTTTAAAAGTCTAAAGCCTCTTTTAAGACTTAAGGAGACCTCTAATTGTGACCTACTGTAAAATAAAAAAGTAAATGACGTACTTCCAACATACAATGGTATAGAATATACATTACATTCCAAATGGAGAAAAGGAGCCATGGAACAAATATTGGACCAAAGCAAGACTGAAACCCAGGAGGGCAAACTCCAAATTCTCTAGGTCTATGTTCAGAGTCAAAGGACTTGGTTGACTCTACCTTCCAGGGTTTTTGTCTGTAACATATTTTTTTCTCTTTGTCTGGTTCCACTCCATGTGTGAAGCTCTCCTTGGTAGATATCTCACAGCTCTGGGAATTTCCAACATCTAGGGGTCTCCAGTAAAACCCAGGCTTCACTTTCACAGCTTTATACAATGCCCTCTCTGGGCTTTCATGCAAGGATTCCCCGGCCACATGCCTTTCTTTAGTGGCTCTGTGAAACCACAGAGGAAGATTTCATGACCCTTTCACACATGTGTCCTTCATGGCTCTAATGCTGGCATCACGAGGACAATGCTGCAAGTTTAGCTGACATCTTGAGATGTTCCTCGGCAGTTGGAAGCTTAGCTGGGTGGTCCTGCCCTGGGGGCAGCTTCCCTACCTTCCGTACAGGAGCCTCCCTTATCTCTTTCTGCACAAGCCTTGGATGCAGCATTAAATTTCCCAGTGCTCTTTTTCATTTCAAACTGTATATGTTTTTATTTCTTTTTTCCCCACTTGTTCTTTTTCATTAGAGAATACATAAGAGTGTTTATACAGTAGAGTCAACATTAGGTTTTCTTGAAATATCTTCCATCAAAGAAATTAGTCCATTAATTTTAAATTTAGCCTCAGGCAAGTTCTTAGGACAAAGACAGAAAGCAGCCTTATTTTTTTCACCAAAATATCACAGGATGGCCTCTAGTCCAATTGCTATTACTGTTCGCTACTGGAAAGTCTTGATCTGGGCCTCTGCAGTCCTTATTGCTCTCAGCACTGTCTTCCAGGCTTGTGTCGGACCACCTCCATTAAGCCTTACTTATAGCATTCAACTACTTTTTTCTAGTTCAAAGTCTCAAAGTCTTCCACATTTCTAAAAACCACAAACAAAACCAAAACAAAACAAAAAGCAGCATGGTCAACATCACAGCCATAGCCCAAATTCTGTATTAGTTACTTTTCTATGATTGTGGTTAAAACACTGTGACCAAGGCAATTTATAGAATAAATGTTTTTTTTTTTTTTGAGGCTTACAATGCTAGAGAGATAAGAGACCATCACCATCATAGTGGAGCAGAAGGCAGGCATGGAAACTAGAACAGGAAGCTGAGAGCCTAAGACAGAAAGAAAACCTGGAAGTGGCATGAGTCTTTGAACTCTCAAAGCCCACCCCCAGTGACACACTTCCTCCAGCAAAGCCACACTGCCTAAGCCTCCCCAAACAGCACCACCAACTGGAATCAGGTATTCAAATNTCTGAGGCTATGGTAGACATTTCATTCAAACCACCAGCTACCAAAGTTCAACAAAGATGGGACAAACAATTTGAACAGATCTATAACAAGCAACAAGATTGAAGCAATCATTAAAAAAAAACTCCTTGTTGAAAAAAGTCTAAGTCCAGATAGATTCAAGAAGAACTAAAATTAATGCTTCTTAAATTATTTAATAAAATAGAAAAGGAATTGGGCTAGCAAGATGGTTCAGTGCAGAGAAGTACTCGCCACCAAGTCTCATGACTTACATTTGATCCTCAGAACCCTCAAGCAAACTGACTTCTGCAAATTATTCTCTAATTTCCACACATGTTCTATGGCACATGTACACACACACACACACACACACACACACAGGTGTGTGTGGCGCCCACATGAGAGGCTTACTGGTGGGAGGGGAGAGAAAGGGCAGAGGGGGCAGAGACCGGTCCCTGGGGACAAGTGACGGAAGAGAAAGAAAAAGAGACAGAGGTGGACAAGGCCCTCCTTTTATAAGGAAACATAGCAAATGCACACAGGGGATGCTCTTAGTGGCTGCAACTAACATATATCCTGTCAGGAGTCTAAGGGCAGGCCAGTACAGATGCCTAAATGCTAACAGGGATGGAGGAAGAGAAAGAATAAGAAGCTAAATGAAAGCTTTCAATTTCTTTCTGTGTAACCAGCATTATAATGATAGCAAAACCAGAGAAAGGCACAACCAAAGTAAAACTATAGACCAATCTTCCTTCCTTTTGTCTATGTCATGAACATAGACAAAAAAATTCTCAATGAAATACTTGCCAACTGAATTCAAGACTGCATAAAAAAAGCTCATCCACCAAGTTGCCTTCATTTCATAGATGCAATGGGGGGCTCAACATACATAAGTCAATATATGTAACTCATCACATAAATGACCTCAGGGACAGACACTGTATGATCATCTCAATATATACAGAAAAAAACTTGGTAAAATCCAGCATCCCTTCCAGACAAAAACCTTAGAGAGGCTATGGATGAAAATGACATATCCCAACATAATGAAGGCTATATATGGCAAACATATAGCCAGCCTTCCCATAAATGGAGAAAACTTGCAGCACCCCACTGAAATCAGGGTTAAGATAAGGGCGTTTGCTCTATTGACACTCCTGCTTAGTACAGTTTTTTCAGTCTTACTAAATCAATAACACATGAAAAGGAAATAAGAGTATTATGAGTAGGTTGGAATGTAAAGTGTCACCACTNCAAAAATCAATGTAGATGTTTTCAGGAAACTAAAATAGTACTAACACATCCACAAAGAACTCTGCACAGCCATGTTCACTGCTGTTCACAATAGCCAGGAAATGGAACTATCCTGGATGTCTTTTAACTGATAAGTAGATAGTGAAAATATGGTTCATATTCACAATAGAATTTTATTAAGCACTAAAAGTGATGAAATTTTCAGGAAAATGAGTATGACTGGGAAATATTATACTGAGTGAGATTAACCCAGGCTCAGAAAGACAAGCAGTACACTTTGCTGTCTTGTGTGCAAATCTTGCTTGAATTTTTAGATTTCTTTGTTTTAAATTGCAGTGAATACCCATAGAGCAGTGAGTAGAACTAAGAAAAAAGCCACAGGGAGCTGGGACTAGGCAGAAAGAGAGAGGGATGGGAACTGTGCAATGGGGAAGGAGAGGGGAGGGATATTAGGTGTGTAAACAAGATGGGGCAGGAGGGTGGGGAAGGGCTAACCAAAACTAAGGATGTATGCTTAGACCCCCAAACTGCCAAAGTTACCAAAAATAAGGCAGTCTTGGAAACTCTTAACAACTAAGAGAGTCTAAAGTCATGTGATGACTTAGATGAGATCATGGTACAGAGAAAGAACATTACGGGGGAAAAATAAAGAAATCTGAACAAAGTCTAGGTTTTAAGTAATAATAGTGTGTTGGTTTGTCCATTGTAATAAATGTACATTAATATAAGATGTTACTAATGAGGGCAGCCTGGCAAGGAGCCCTGGGAACTCTCTGAACTATAGTCCCAATGTGTCCATACTCTAAAACTGTCCTGTCTTAGTCCGTTTGTACTGTATGGTGGCTCAAATAAGAACGACCTTCATAGGTGCATATATTTCAATGCTTAGCCACCAGGGAAGTTTCAAAAGCCCATACCAGGTTCAGTCAGTCATTCATATTCTCTCTCTCTCTCTCTCTCTCTCTCTCTCTCATGCCTGCCAAAACCTCTGAAACTGTAAGCAAGTCCCCAACTAAATGCTTCGTCTTATAAGGGTTGCTTTGGCATTGGTGTCTCCTCCCAGAAATAGAGCAGTAACTGTTGGAGTTCCTGGCCACTCCCCCAGCTAAGTGACTTTACATGCGGACTTCGCGCATGTGCAAAGGGAAATCCCACCTCTTCCTCCCTCCCCTTGTCTCTCTTTCTCTCTTCCTCTCTCTCTCCGAGTGTGCACACGTGCTCTGTCTCTCTCTCTCTCTCTGTCTCTCTCTCTCTCCCCCACTTTCTAATAAAGCTCTGACACTGGGTTTTGTCATGCCTCGCGACCTTTTCTCACACAGTAACTGCAGCACTGCAAAAATACTAACATTTTGGCAACAGTAACAAAGACATATGATATGATAAAATACCACAAACTAGGTAACTAAAAACAATGAACACTTGTTTTTCATGGTGCTGGAGGGAGGGGACATTCTAGGTTAAGATGGAGGCAGATTCAGTGTCTGGTAAGGACACCTCCTATGGTGAAAGGCCTCCCTGGGACTTTTTCATAAAGGCCACCACCATCCTACATGTGGGCTCCACTCCTATGACTCAATCAGCTCCCAAAGGCCCACCTCTTAATGCCATCCTAGAATTAGGATTTCCATGTCTAAATGGCAGAAGATACAAACACTAGACCATAGCATGTTCTAAACATTAAAAGTAATTTTTAAAAGTAAACAGTATTTCTGGGCATGGTAGCACACATCTTCAATTCCAGTACTTGGGAGGTAGAGAAAGGTGGGTTTCTGTGAGTTCAAGGCCAGCCTAGTCTATTTAGTGAGTTCCAGGTCAGCTAGTGCAACATAGTGAGATGTGAGACTCTGTCTCGAAATATGTGGAGTATGTGTGGTTATGTGTGTGGTGTGTGATATATGTGTATGTCGTGTGTGTGTCTGTGTGTGTGTGTGTGCGTGTGTGTGTGTGTGTTAGTTTGAATGTAATTGGCCCCCATAAGCTCACAGGGACTGGCACTATTAGGAAGTGTGGCTTTGTTGGAATAGGTGTGGCCATGTAGGAAGGAATGTGTCACTGTGGAGGGGGCTTTGAGGTCTCTTATGCTCAAGCTATGCTCAGTGTGACACTCAGACTCCTTGTTGCCTGCTGATGTAGATGGAGAGCTCTCTGCTCCTTCTCCAGCATCATGTCTGCCTGCATGCCACCTTGCTTCCTGCCATGACAATAATGGACTAAACCTCTGAACTGTAAAAGAGCCACCATTAAATATTTTCCTTTATGAGAGTTGCTGTGGTTGTGGTGTCTCTTCATAAGCAATAGAAACCCTAAGACAGGGAGTGGGGGGGTATGTGTGATATGTGTGTATGTGTATGTGGGATGCCTGTGTGGTCTGTGTGTGTGTGTGTGTGTGTGTGTGTGTGTGTGTGTGTGTGTGTATTGGTCAGTCCTGTGAGGAAATGTGGTTGTGAGTCAAATGTGGGGGTTGGTAAAGAACGAGGTTGAGGAAGATACTTATATTTTGGCTTAGGGAACTGGAAAGATGGGGAGATGCTTGGGTAAAGTATGAAACAGTGCCCAGAGAGAAGCTCGGGAAGACATTTGGGGTGAAGGGTTAGGTAAATGGGGAGAGTGGAATATCTAGGCCCTGAAGACAAGAAGAGAAGAGTAAGACAGGCTTCTGTGGCCCACACATTCTCTTCCCTGCTGGTGCTGGTGTGCTGACTTGAGTGGAGCGTACAGCTCCCCTTGTGATGTGTGACTATGAAGAAGACTCACTCTCTCCAGGGTGACAAACATGAATCCTGACCACTCACAGTGGTTCACACTTTTTACTATGATGACATGTAATAAGTCACTGACCCAGTCTCCCAATGAGACATGAAAAGATGTCCCCTGAGTGGCTTCTTATTCTCAAATAGAGAAAAGACCTTAAGTAAGAACTAAGGCCAACTGAATAAAGCATGGACTTTGGTAAAGGGTATGTATTAGCAATGATTTGAAGACTGCAATGAAGGCACCACAGTCATATAAGATGCTGAGAATGAAGGGAGCCTGAGAGTGGCACTAGGGACTTTTCCCAATACTTGTACAAAATGCTTGGCAGAATCAACTCAGGGGAATGATTTATTTTAGCTCATAGCTTCATGGCAGGGAAGCATGATGGTGTTCTTGGCAGCAGAAGAGACTCCAGTGAAGACTTCAAAGCAACTTGCCTGTATCTCAGGAGCCAATCAGACAACACAGACCTCAGGTTACAATTGTGTGTGACTCTAACTCCCACCCCCACGACTGTCAGGTCCCATTTCAAAAACTCCCCACAACCTCCTAAAGCTTTGCCAGTACCTGGAGACCATCTTTTCAAATACATGAGCCTGTTGAGACCAAGAAATCAACCCCCAAAGAGATAGCTTCTTCATACCTTTTTTCAGTGTGGTACCATGTTTTGCCAGGGCCTGTTGTACTAACTCCGGACTGGTCTGAGGATGATTTGACTGTCTCTTCAAAATTCTTGTGTTGGGAACTCAATCCTTCAAATTCATATGTTGGTAATATTTGGTAGTAATTAGGGAGGCTGGTCAGCTTCTTGTGGCTACGGGAAAATATATGACATAAACAACTTAAAAGGAGAGAGATTTATTTTGGATCATAGTGTCAGAGATTTTAGTCTACACTTGCTTGGTTCCATTGTTGTGGAAATGTGGTGGGGCTAGGTGTAATGGATCAGTAATGGTTACCTCACGATGACCAGGAAGCAGAGCTTGGGTGCCAGGACAAGATAGAGCCCTCAAGAACACGCACATATTGATTTATTTTGTCCAGCTAGACACTACTGCCAAATGAGATTTTAGTACTTCCAAATAACACCAACAGATTAGGTAGCCGTTAGTGGGTTAATCCACAAGCTACATAAGAGACCTCCTAATATAATCACCTCACAATGAGTGGGTCCACTAACCACGGAACATTAGCTTTCAACATGTGAGCCTCTTTGGGGTACTCATATCCAAACTATATCATTAAGTGAGGTCATGAATATGGAGCCCAATGATTAGACTAGTGGTTTTCATAATGAGAGTGGGAGACCTGAGTTGGTATGCTTCTTTCCTGATGCCTTATGATGCAGCAAGAGGACCCTTACCAAGCAGTCCCTTGACTAAGAAAATGCCAATTTATTTCGTCTCAGATTCAGAAGAGTGAGATGTAGGCAGCCACTTTTAAATAATCACTCAGAGGCTTATAATAATTATAAATGCTTGGCTGATGGCTCAGACTTGTTACTAGCTGGCTCTTACATTTAAATTAACCCATTTCTATTACTCTATGTATTGCCATGTGGCTCTGGCATTACCCATCCCCTGACATCTTGCTCCTTGGGCAGCTAGATGGCATCTCTCTCGACTCTACCCTTTTTCCTCCCTGTATTCAGTTTGGCTTTCCTGCCTAGCTATATTCTGCCCTGCCATAGGCCAAAGCAGCTTTATTCATCAACCAATAAAAGCAACACATGTTCACAGCATACAGAAGGACATCCCACATCAGTGAGACACAAACAGCAGAGGGACAGACACTTCTATGTTTGATGAAGAAGTCCCTACTGTTGATGTCAATTTTTCTTGAAGAGACAAGCCTAGCGTGAGACATGAGCCCCCTGGACAGAATACTGAAAGGTCTCAGTCTCAGTGCTGGCACCTGTACCTGTAGAGAAAGCGGAGCTCCTTAAGTGCTGCACCGCTTGCTTGCCTCACCCTGGTTCATGCCATGTTTGTTTCAGTGTTTTCTGGACTAACAGCTTCTAACTAGTAAGACAGAGGACAGCAGAACTTAAGACAGCAATAACCCGGAGGACCCTGCAAAGGGATAAACAAGGGCTTCTCTGTGAGTCAGCATGGCAATCACTTGCCTGATAGTGAAAGAATTATCCTGTAAGTTTGTGCAATAGTACTTAGCCTATGTGGTGGTCTAAAAGAAAACTGACCCCCATTGGCTCATAGGAAGTGCCACTATTAGAAGGTGTGGCCTTGCTGGAATGGGTGTGGCCTTGCTGGAGAAAGTGTATCAGTAGGAG
This sequence comes from Neotoma lepida, assembly GCA_001675575.1. Lineage (NCBI taxonomy): Eukaryota > Metazoa > Chordata > Mammalia > Rodentia > Cricetidae > Neotoma > Neotoma lepida. The sequence continues at coordinate 15,665 of LZPO01076178.1, forward strand.
TGGGCTTTGAGGTCTCAGAAGCTTAAGCCACACTCAGTGTGGCACTCTCTTGCTGCTGCCTGTGGATCCAGATGTGGAACTTTCAGCTCCTTTTCCAGCACCATGTCAGCTTGCATGCCACCATGCTTCCCTCTATGACGATAATGGACTAAACCTCTGAAACTGTAAGCCAGCCCCAATTAAATATTTTCCTTTATAAGAATTGCTGTAATCATGGCGTTTCTTCACATCAATAAAACCCAAACTAAGACAGTATATTTCATGGTTTCCTAAAGTGTATTACTGTGGTTGTTGTATTCCATCTCGAACAAAAGATTCTTTAGTATAATGTCTTTTCTTAAGGGGGGGTGTCAAAACAGGGTTTCTCTGTGTAGCTGTGGTGTCCTGGAACTCTATAGACAAGGCTGGCCTCAAACTCAGAGATCTGCCTGACTCTGCTTCCTGAGTGCTGGAATTAAAGCTACGCACCAACACTGCCAACTTAGTATGTCTTAATTCTGAAGTATTAGCAGGATATCCATTGATTTTTTTATGATTGGTTTCATTATTCATTTGTCAAATAATGTTAATACCTTTAGTCCCAGAACTCAGGAGGCAGAGGCAGGTGGATCTCTGTGGGTTGGAGGCTAGCCTGGTCTACATAACAAATTTCCAGCCAATCAGGACTATATGATAAGACACTGTCTTAAAACCATGATCATCATCATCATCATAATCTTTCTCACTTTTTCTTTTGCATTTTGCTTATTACCNATTATTTCAATTTCTCAATATCCTACATTCCTTTTGAGTGATTTTATTCAACTACCTAGCTATTGTTAGTTCTGAGGTAACGCCATTCTGTCATCTCATTTCATCATTCATAAGTTTCTGACTCATGTCCTACTGATTTATGGAACACTCCTAAACAATATTTGAAGAAAATGGAGCTGAACTGTGTGTTGGAACTCTGGTTTCAAGTGACAAAAACTAGCTCAAACTATGTTGGATCATCATCCTGTGAAATCCAGGAGCAACTTGAATACAACCTCAAATTCTGGCAGCAGGAAATATCTGTATCTCTGAATTCTATTTTTCCTATCTTGGCTTCATACTCAGAAAGCACTGTAATATATTGGGTCCCAGATTTGCATTCATTACCCTGACATCTTAGAAGCGAGCAGGAAGCAACATTGTTTTTCTGATGGTTTCTTTCTTTCTCTTCTTTCTTTCTTTCTTTCTTTCTTTCTTTCTTTCTTTCT
>LZPO01076178.1:23323-43576 GCA_001675575.1 Neotoma lepida
AAAAAAAAAAAAAAAAAATTATTTCTAATTTAGAAGCTTATATGTCAAGTGTCAATACTACATAATTCTTTAAAACATTTAGGACAGGGACCTGGAAAGATGGCCCAGCAGTTAAGAGCACTGGCCACTCTTCCAAAGGACCCAGGACTGATTTACATTTAACAACCATCTGTAACTCCAGTCCCAAGGGATCCAATGCCTTTTTCTGGCCTCCAAGGGCAGCAGGCACACCTATAGTACATGGACATACATGCAGACAAAACACTCATACACATTAAAAAATAAAAATAAGAAAAAATATTTAGACTAGGAGACAACTTGGTATTAATAAAGACCAATAGGGTAGAAATCAAAATCCTAAGCAAGATTTTCNAGGATTACACATGGTATAATGATATGGCACTTGGGGGCCTTTTGGCCAAGGTGCTCCACAGCAGGTGAGAGACAGAGACAACATGCAAACAACACTCAGTGGAGAGCTATATTTGGTTGGGGAAAGAGGGGGGAGAGGGAGAGAATAGGAAAGAGCACAGGAAGAGAGGTACACACCTTGTGGGAATAGGGAGAAAGAGACGGGGAGGAGGAGTTTTCTCTTAAAGTAGGCTTTACATCAGGATGCACAAGGCAGGTCCCCAAGGNGCAGGCTAGAATGCCAACATTCCTGCGTTTTGATTATAAAAAGGCGAGTTATGGATAGCAAGTGGGGGAATAAGGGCACTGATTTCTCCAGACTGCTTCCTGCTGATTTTGGGGCAAAGTAAGAGGGGCAAGTTGGGAGTTGGGGTCACACACAGCAGGAGGTATGAGTGAAGAAGCATTTAGTTGTCTGTCATTGTAGAGAGCTCAGGCATGGGGATCTCATGCATCTGTTCCTTGAGGGAGCTGAGAAGGCAGGTTGCTAGGACAAAAAATAGATTGTTATCATTGTTGGGTAGGTGCCCACTTGAGCCTGGAGAGGTGATACCAGCAGTGAATTGAGGCATGATGTGTTCTTTAGGAGTACATGAGCCATCACATCTGTTGTTCCTCTGGAGGTGGGGGTACATCCACCCCAATTGGCATCCTCTGTTGGTGGTTGGCATCCTCGGAACTGGTGCAGGGGCTGGTGTATCTGGTTGGCCTTGGCCCAGGCAGGAGGGGCGGATGTAGGGAAAATGGGCTGACTAAGGAAACCCACCCTGGCCTTGGAGCTCTGACCAGGGAAAGAAACATAGCCTGGGTTTGGGACCTGCGCCAGAGAAACGAACACTTTATCCTCAAACCCAGAACTAAGGAAACATGCCCTGACTCTGAAACTAGTACCATAGTAACACTCTCGGTCCCTAGAGATAGAGTCAGTGAAAGACATGTGCCCTGACCTTACAATTAGTAACAAAAAGCTAAGTAAGGCCAGTGAAAGAAACACAGTTAGGCTCATATCAAGGCCCTCTCTGTGCTGACCAACTGGCTTGTGAAACCAACCAATCAGAGCAGGAAAGTAGCTGCCCCTGGCCAACTGACTTTTGAAACTGACCAGTCAGAGAGCAGGAAGTGGCATCCTGGCCCTGAAGCCCTGACCAGGGAAAGAAACACAGCCTGGGTTTGGGGAACTAAGCCAGAGAAATAACCACTTTATCCCCAAACCCGGAACTAAGGAAACATGCCCTGACTCTGAAACTAGTACCAAAATAACACTCTTGGTCCCTAGAATCAGAGTCAGGGAAAGATATGTGCCCTGGCCTTGGAATTAGTGACCAAAAGCCAAAAAAGGCCAGTGAAAGAAACACAGTTTGGCCCTCACATCAGGACCATCTTTGCCCCTAGCCCACAGAAGTGACCAATCCCAGAACAGGAAAAAAACTACCCAATCCCTGTTGACTCCACCCCCTGGCCATTCTATATAAAGGGCCCCTGCCTGGGCAGTTTTGAGCTGTTCTCTCCACCCTGGCAGAGGCAGCTACTCTCCTGGACTCCTCCTTTCCAAATAAATCTCTTTCTTAAAAGAGTTTTGGGTGTGAAGACCTTGATTCACCAGATAGAAGATCGTTGCTGTGACGTCCCATAGTGGACTGAGCAAAGGAGAGAGAGCTGAGTAACACTTAGGCCTAAGAAGCAGAGCTCTGCTAGGAANCCCCCTTAAGTGGGGGCTGAGCAAAGCTCAGCTGTAGCTGCTTTCCAGGAAAGAAGCAGGATTGCTATATCCTACGGGGAGACCATCCCCACCACACCAGGTATAGCCCGACTCTCCCGAATAGTCAGGATACCCTTTCCTGCAGGGCTGACCTGGCAGCTCTAGGCCTGACTCTCCTGAACTGTTAGGACACCCTTCCCTGCTGAAGCAGTTCCAGGCCTGACTCTCCTGTGCAGTCAGAATAACTTCCCCTCCAAGGCTGGGCTGACTCCTTGCAGCCCCAGCCGTCGGAGCTGTTCCAACCAGCTTCAAGGTGTCCGGGACACCTACAGGGCAGAGCTGTTCTACACAGCTCGAGGTGTCTGGGATAGCTCGTCCTCCAAAGCTGGGCTGACTCCTTGCAGCCCCAGCTGTCAGAGCCCACTGAGTTGTAACTTTGTTGCTTACATTTTGGTGCTGGAACCCGGGACCAAGCCCACTGAGTTACAACAAAGTACCTACAGTGGACCATGCAGGAACCTCTAAGTGTGTAAAACAACTGGAACAGATTTACATCTTTGTGTCATAGCAAAAGNCTATGGCTTTGGNTAAAAAGGTATGAACATTTTTAGGGTCTGGTATCAGCCCAATGAAACACATCTTTAAATCTATAACCGGAGGAAATTTACTGAATGGAAATGGTTGAGTGAGTGGAGGAGGGAGGCTTCCCTAAACATCATCAGATCTGAGAAGGATATGAGAGTGAACAGAAGTGAGACAGCTTTCCTATCTTCATATAAACAAACCAGAATATACTGAGGGCAGTCAATAATAAAAAGTTACATTGAAATCTGTTCTGTGAGTTTATCTGATCCAGCAACAAGGTAAATTGTTACCTAGTAGTAGCCCCAGGAGAGGGAGACCTGTGAATTTTATATAGAGAACTGAGAAAGTAGCTGAAGCAAAGCCTGGTCATCAAATGGAATCAGAGATATGAGAAGGATAAATCATATCCAAGTGCAGACCAAGCAGCTTTCAAATCTATTAAAAATGACAGGGACCAGTCCATACCCCGGTCTCCACATTGTTGGAGGTAGAAGTATCAGAACAGCATCAATCTTCGGCCACCAGATCCATACGGTAGGAGTTTTTCCTATGGAAGAGGGACTTGGGAAGACTGATCTTATCTNGTCTAGGTAAAAGGGGTGTAATCAATTCTCCAACGTCTTGCTGTTTGTCCACAGTCTGGCCTGGGTATTGGCAGCAGATGTCACATTGGGGCATCTTGCCCAGAGGTCAGCATTGTCATAATCTAGGTGGAGACATCTTGGTGCCTCATATTCCTCCTTGGAGACCTTGGGTCACTCACTGTTAGGATCTGGGAGTCTCTGTCTGACATAATATGCTTTTTGACCAACATTTAATATGCCATATCCTGCAGATCTCTGAGCATTTGAGGACTGCCTGTCAATTAGCTGACTATCAGCTAGTGTTCCCTAAGTCTCCCATATCTTAGCAGCTTCCACAAGGCTAGGACTTACTGTCTCCTGAGAAGGTAAAGAAGAGTGACAGGGGAAAGATCCCAGGGCCAAATGGGAACAGGAGAAAAGGGGCTTGCGTTTCAGGGTGTGGCCCAACTCTGAGAAAAGATTCCCTCTGAGAAAAGTTCCCTCTCAGGGGACCAGAAACTCNATCATAGGATATATATCTTGTTTATCAAAACATATGCCATCATTTATTTAAATTTTCTAGAATTGTAAATCTCTAAGTTAGCTTTTGTTAATCTGAACAGATAAATTTAGCAAGGACAAGGAGGCTATACCTGAATGACCTTGAGTAAGAAGAGACACTTCTTAAGCCATTGGTAGTGATATCTGCATCTATTACCATTTTTTAGGCCCTGTAGTTCTGATCTTTGAGTACAGCTAGATTATAATCCTGAATGATTTATATAGAAATAATTATTTCTTAAGGTCATATAATACCTCTTTGGTTCTGCATTAAGAAGGTCAAGTGTCTTATTCTATTGTAGAACCATTTTAGTTAATAAATCTATCAATTGACAATATTGGGTCTGACAATATTGGGTCCGATTTCCTGGTATTATCAATTGGCATTAGGTAGCCAATTTATCTCCTATGCCAGGGGTTTTTTCCTTTGACTTAGCCCTTTAGCCTGTTTTTTTTGGGGGGGGGGGGCAGGGACAATGCTCTTCTACAGCTGCTTCAAGCTGAAACAGAGCTCTGGTGGTCAGAACCCAGGGAGGCTGAAAGTCCAGTCAAAGATTAGGAGGGAACCCAGGCAATGGGGCATTTATCAGAAGTATGTGGCATCTGACCTGGCTGTAGAGACAGGGAACAATTACGTTTGGTTGGACTGGTCCACATCATATCAGCCTTCAGCAAGTCCAGAGCTTGTGGTCCTTTGGAGAAGATGGTAGTCAGCAACTGATGCTTGGAGGTGTCTGCCAGCCAAGTGGAAACCTGCTGAAGCAGACAGACTAGAGACAAAAGTTAAAATTTATGAACTTATTTGGAGCCTTTAGGCCCATGGTCTTAGTAATTGGGAAAGGGAGACCAGGAGAGAGAGAAAATACCATCCTCAGGAATTGACAGGTGAGGAAAACTCCTTTATCTGGAACAGGGGAGGGACATCTGAAAAACATCAGTAGACTCATACCTATGAGTTTATATCTAGAAGACAACCAAAGAAAATCCAAAATCCTGAGCTTGTGACCCAAACTGCATCAGAAGTCTATTAATGTTAAAATCTGAAATTTTAAAATCTTAATATATAGAAGAGGAAAGTAATCTGAAGCATTTAAATCATTTATTTATGTCAAGAGACCTAGTAGCTTTAGGAAAAGTAAGGATTCATTTTTTATCTATAAAATGAGCTGGCAAGTTGGCCATATCACCAGCATGTGGCTCTGCTGATACCGGAGAGCCCCAGAGGGGAGTGGCTACATCTCTGGGCCCTGCCCACATGAGCACTCCAGTGGCCAAGGAGGAATAAATGCCAGGCTGTGACTGGACTTCTGCTTCGCACAGACGGTTCAAGTGCCAGGCATCCCGCCCATGCTTGAGCCACTGACAGAAAGTGACTTTTTGCTGCCCTTAGTAAAGATGGTGGTGAGGTCATATGACCTATCCCTCTTTGACCTTAGCCAAGATGGCACCTGCCTGACCACATGATGGCCCTCTGATGCCTGGTTACGTGTTCACATGGCTTTTTTTCCAAGACAAACTGAACAGATAAGGAACAGATAGAGTGAAGCATTTAAAAGTTAGTTCTAAGACGAATTACTAAACGATCTTATTAATAATAACCTGGAGCCAGATATTAGGGTGATAACTGAGAGATCAGAAGAATAGGACAAACCACAGCCAACCTCACCTTACCAACTCCTCAGCCTCCAGAGAATGAGTTCTTGTTTCCTCAGACTGAAAGCCTCTGAGTTCTCACCCCTGAAGGTCTCAGTTGAATTGCTTAAAAGCCTCTAGTTCCTGGTCCTCGAGCCTTATATACCATTCTGCTTCCTGCCATCACTTCCTGGGATTAAAGGCGTGTATCCTTCCCAAGCAAAGACAATGAGATCTCAAGTGCTGGGATTAAATGTGTGTGCCACCACTGCCTGGCTCTGTTCCCAGTGTGGCCTTGAACTCACAGAGATCCAGACAGATCTCTGCCTCCCGAGTGATAGGATTAAGGGTGTATGCCACCACTGCCTGGCATCTATGTTTAATCCAGTGGCTTATTCTGTTCTCTGATCTTCAGGTAAGTTTTATTTGTTAGAGAACAAATAAAATATCACCACAGTCAGTCAGAAACAAATTTATGTGGTCACCTCCTGAGCTTCAGTAGCAGGATGAGGGAGAAGAGTGGGAAACAGGGAAAAGACAGAGACAGAACAGTAAGAGACAGTTTGAGAGCAAAAGCATGAGGGTGAACGGACCAGGTAGCTGCAGGAAAATGGCGGTGCCAGGGTCCATGAGTGGAACAGATGGATGAGGTCCTGGCAACTTGAGGCTGAGGATGAAATTACAGAGGAGAGGGATGAGGGGCAGTTTTAAAGGGTGCACATGCCATGAAAAGGGACTTGGTAACCGGTGAGGATGTAACTGCTGGAGAAGCATGAGGGAGCAGGAAATAAGGAAGGAGCTGGGATAGGAAAGGGTAGGCGCATTTTCCACAGTGAGGTAAAAGGTCCAGCAGCTGACCTCCAGCATCCCAGAGGGGCAGCGAGGACCAATGACGGCTCAAAACAGCCAGTGGACCCTCATCCAAAGGCTATGGTCCATAGAGTGAGTGGGTGCAAGCTGTTGCCATATGCCGTCACACAGGAACTGGGGCCAGAGGGCTGAAAGCTCGAGACTCGTGGTGCCCAGTACTAGGTCTTGAATAGGGCCAAGAGACAAGACACCATGGTCAAGAAGACGAATTCTCACTCGTGGAAAATGGCCAGAAGGGAAGCGGGGAATCTTACTAATAAGATGAAGAGTCCCAGTGGTCTTCCAGTTGGAAGTTGGAAAAGTGATGGTGTTACACGGTACAGGGTCCCAGCATTTCTCAGACTGCCGGCATGTAGGAGAAAACACCAAGGGAAACCTGCCAAGTCATGCAGCACCAATGTAATGATACAGTGTGTTGGGGCCTTTAGGTCAAGGTGCCCCACGGCAGGTGAGAGACAGAGATGCCATGTAGACAGCACTCAGTGAAGAGTTTTATTTGGTGGGGGGAGAGAGGAGGAGAGGGGAAGAATGGGAAAGAGAGAAGGGGAAGAGAGAGGTGCACCTTGTGGGAATAGAGAGAAAGAGAGTGGGGAGGAGGAGTTTTCTCTTAAAGTAGGTTTTACATCAGAACATGCAAGGTGGATCCCCAAGGGGCAGGCTAGAATGCCAACACATGGTTCAAAAAGAAAAAGCAGTAACTACTGAGTATCATATTCAAAGCTACATACTAACCCATTTAATCCTCAAAAAATAACTAGGAATTTAAGATATGTTCAGAGGTAGAACTCTGGTTTGGTTTTTATAATTAATAATTTTATTTTATGTGTATGGGTTTTGGTCCACGTCCCACGTGTGTAGTGCCTACAGACACCAGAAGAGGGTGACAGATCCCCTTGAACTGGAGTTATGATTGTGAGCTGCCAGGTAGATGCTGGGAATTGAACCTAGGTTCTCTGAAGAGCAGCAAAGTGCCAGGCAGATCCTAGAGACTGAGCCATCTCTCCAGCCCCTAACTGAAGTGTTTGTATGTCAGTGTTCACATTTAACTTTTATTGCCCCTCCAGAGCTTTTAAATCATTTACGTGGTGTCATATCTTATTAATCTGTTTCACTGTCATAGTTTTTGGGTTTTGCCTGGCTCCTCACAATCTTGATATGTGCTCTAAGGTCCAGCCAAAACTCCTGATTATATGGGAAGTGTGGAAGGGGTACTAAGGCACAGGGTTCAATCCCCAGCAACAAAAAGAAAAAGGAAGTTGGGAGTCAGGGGATGAATTTGATTAAATTTGTTATAGAAAGACCAATCCCAGTAGAAGAAACAACTGGAGATGGCACCAACACAGTCTCAGTAAGATGATACAAGATACAACAGGCTTTAACCAACAAGTGGTTACACACAAAGTTTGGTTCTCAAACTTTAGATGGAAACTAATAACCTGGGTTCTTGTTAAATGCAGATCTGGATTCTGGAAGTTTGAGGTGGGGCCAGAAATGCTACAACTCTTTTTTTTTTTCAAGACAGGGTTTCTCTGTGTAGCTTTGCGCCTTTCCTGGAACTCACTCGATAGCCCAAGCTGGCCTCGAATTCACAGAGATCCACCTGCCTCTGCCTCCTGAGTGCTGTGATTAAAGGCGTGCACCACCACCGCCCTAACAAACTCTCAGAAATGCTGATGCTGCTGGGTCTGGAGACCGCACTTTTGAGTAGCAAAAATATAGTAAAGAGATATTAGGATGGGGAAGAAGGCTAGGTAAATACAGTGCTTGCTATAGAAGCATGACAAATTGAGTTCAGATCCCCAGCACCCACACACAAACCTGGCCCAGTGGTACGAGTGTGTGCTCCCAGTGTTGAGCAAAGGGCCAGGCAGATCCTAGAGACTGAAAGGCTAGCCAGTCAAGCAGAAATGACAACTCTAGTTTCAGTGAGCAATGTTGTCTCAAAAACTAAAGTGGAGAGTGAAGAAGGAAAACACCTGAGGTCAACCTCTGAACTCCACCTGGTAAGTGTACTCAGGCACACACACACACACACACACATGCACATACATGAATACACCTTACACATATAAAGTAACTAAATATATTCATAACATTAAACTTTATGGTAATTTGTGACTGGGTAGTTGGTGCTACATTCAGGAGTGGGGTAAAATACATATTGGATAAATATTCTATCATAAAGCTACACTGCCAGCCTACGAGGCATTACAATTATAGCCTTATATTTTGTATCTGTGTAAAGGTAACACTATCCACTAGATACAAGATAAGAAACAGGATTGGGTGGGGTAGATAACAATAACAGATAACCTTTATTGGGTACATAGTATACTGTGTACTGGGCTCTGTGGTGATATATTGTGTACCCTAATAAAATTTGCCTGAAGATCAGAGAACAGAACAAGACACTAGATTAAACATAGATGCCAGACAGTGGTGGCATACACCTTTAATCCTAGCACTCAGGAGGCAGAGATCCATCTGGATCTCTGTGAGTTCAAAGCCACCCTGGACTACATGAGATTGACTCAGTCTAGGAGAGAAACAGAGCCAGGCAGTGGTGGCACACACCTTTAATCCCAGTACTTGGGAATCACACACCTTTAATCTCAGTATTTGGGAATCACATGCCTTTAATTCCAACACTAAGAAGGCCATGATATGGCTAGGTGGAAAAGGTATATATGGCATGAGGAGACAGGAACTAAAGCTTTTTCAGGATGAGGAGTCCTAGAGGTAAGACGTGACAGTGGCTTGTTCCTTTGTCTCTCTGATATTTCAGCATTTACCCCAGTATCTGGCTCTGGGTTTTTTTTTTATTATTAAAAGACCAATTAGATTTCGTGCTACAGGGCTCTTCGTGTGTTATCTTATTTACTCTGTACAATATATATATGAGGTAGGTATTATTGCAATACACCCTAAGGCTGGGGAAATTAAAGCTAAAGTTTTATCAATTAACTGCTGGTAGTTTGGCTATGTAGAGCTCATGTAAATGTGGGAGGTCATGTGGCACTGTCCAGTGTGCAGTAGATATGCTGACCTGCAGCTCAAGAAGAGTTATTCTTGGGCCACTGAGATGGCTCAAAAAATAAAGGTGCTTGCCACAAAACCTGATGACCTGAGTTTAGTTTCCAGAACCCACATGGTAGAAGGAGAGAAATAACTCCTACAAGTTGTCACTGACTTCCACAGACATGTTGTTTGAGACATGCCCTGTCCACCCACTCCCAGCAAATAAATGCAAAAACAAAATTAAAGAGTTATTCAGAGTAACAAAGATCTAGGAGGAATTAAGACTTTAGAGTGAATGAAATGATTCAAGAAGAATCACAATCAAACCCTTCCAACAGCTGCCAGTCTTGTTTCATTTGTAGCATTTAATTACTACAAAAATTATTACAGAGAAGAAATCTAAAGGTCAATATTTAGGTATTTATTTTGTTTTTGAAACAGGGTCTTCTGTAGCTCAGACTGGCCAAGAATGACCTTAAACTTGTGGTTCTTTGCCTCCACACACAGGATTATGGATATCTACCACCATTCTGGAGCTAGTTTTTAGCTTTTCAAATAAGTAACTTTATCCACTGATACGATATTATTAGTTTGTTCTTGATCCCCAAAATGTATCAACTTTTGGCTGCTGGAGAGATAGTTCAGCAGTTAAAAGCACTGGCTGCTCTTGCAGAGGACCCAGGTTCAGTTCTCAGCACCCAATGGCCACTCACAACCATTTGTAATTCCAGGATCCAACACCGTCTTCTGACCTCTACCCAAACCAGACAAAAATTTATACATACAGGATAAAGGTAACTAATTCATTTTTAAAGGTGTGCACTTATCCAGATTTCATTTTAAAGTTGGCTTGGGGCATGCCTGTGAGAGATTCATGTTCATGTTAATGGAAGTTGGAAGACCTACCTTAACTATGGAGAGCACCATTCTCTGGGCTGAAGTCCTAGGCTGTATTTTAAAAGGGGGACAGGGGAGCTGAGTATTAGCATCATTCTCTGCTTCCTGTTTCTGCACTGTGAACAGCTGCCTCAAGCACCTGCCACCAGGACTTTCTAGCCATGATGGACTGTTTTCTCAAGCTGGAAGTCAATAGACCCTTCCTCCCTTATGTTGCTTTTGTTAGAGCATTTTAACACAGCAATAGAATAAGTAGCTAAGACAAGTTGACCTCTGCTTATTAATTTTCAGGAACCCAGTGAACCCACTGAATTTTCTACTGAGGAAATTTACTGAGGAAAGTTTTCTTCCATTTTGATTATTGCTTCTAATTGAAATTCCCTCAGTTTTATTCTTGGACTCTGTATAATTTCAATTCCTACGATTTTCTCTCTCTCTTTTATTTATTTTTTTATTTTATGTGCACTGGTGTTTTTATGTGCCATAGGTGTCGAGTTCCCTGGAACTGGAGCTACAGATAGTTATGAGCTGCCATGTGGTTGCTGGGAATTGAACCCGGGTCCTCTGGAAGAGCAGTCAATGCTCTTAACCACTGAGCCATCTCTCTAGCCCTCTTTCTCTCGTTCTGTATTTCAGTATGCCCATCTGAGTTTCTGTTCATCTGTACCAAGCTGGTGTTGTGTGACAAAAGGCTTCCTGGGGAGACACAACACACACCTACTCACTACAGATAGAGAGCTCAGGACAGACCAAAGTATGGATCCTACCAAATTTGAAGGGTGTCCTTCCAGCTGTTGAAGTAAGTTGGTTTAACTCTTTCAGGCAGGGGGATTGGTTTTTGCTTCTGTAGGCAGCTTCTTTGCAGCTCGCTAAGTTCATCTGAGAGGGACTCAGCTTTTATTGCTTACTCTGGAGAGGAATAGCCTGGTGAATCTGGTCAGTTTCAAGGACTTTCCAAAGTTCCCTTGAGTTGTTTTCCTTCCTGTTTAAGGAGCTTCTCCGTAAGATAGAATGTTTCAATCTCAGGAAACTGCTACACAACACCTGGGTGTCAGTCCCTGAATTTCAAAGTCTTTCTCCAGTGTTTCCCCCCACAACTCTCTAAATCTTCCCTCGACATTTTTATTTCTTCACAGCACTTACAGTTACGTATTTTGTCTATCTCTTCTTTCTAGAAGGGTGGCTGGCTTCAACACTCTTAAGTATTCAGCAAATCTTCTTGAACAAACCAACCTCTAATTAGGGGATTCAATGCCTTGTGTTTTGGTTTCCACTTATGTCTCACACTTTTAGGTGTGAAAATATCTTTCTGGGTCTGGTTAGTGCTTTTTGGTTTCTGCCTCAGTTTGGTAGTCTAAGATCATCAGAGAGTGGGCCACGAATTCCTAGAGGCCTGTCTCAGGGGTCCAGTGGCTGGTGTACGGTGAATCCTCCGGCCTCACGCCAAGTTCCACACGAGTACGTTCTAGACCGGCACAAGGGTCGGACATTCTGCGGGGTCCTTACGCCTGGGTTTCAACCTGGCCTTCAAGAGCCACCTAGCGCCGAGTTCTCCAAACGCACGTGATGGCCCTCCCCCGCAGCCGCAGTGCTCCTGCCCGAGCTCGCCGCTTCCGCCAGCTCTCGAGACTCCGCCCCAGAGCCGCGAGGAGCCAATCAGCTCGCACGCCCTTGACTCCGCCCCAGCGCCCCTCGACGCCAGCCCCTCCCTCCTCCCGCTCGCTGCCCGCCCGTCAGGCAGGAAGGCAGGTAGTGGTTCGACTGGCGGTCAGTTCTCTCCTCTCTGTTGTCCTTATTCCTCATTCCCGGTCGCCGGCGGCGGCGGCTGCACGGGTGGCGGCGCGGTCCCTGCGGGAGGCGCTGCACAAGCCGAGCGGCGGCCGCGAAGCGTCAAGCCTAACGCGGCGGCGGCGGCTAGGCAGCCAACATGGCGGCGGCGGCGGCGGGCCCGGAGATGGTCCGCGGGCAGGTGTTCGACGTGGGGCCGCGCTACACCAACCTCTCGTACATCGGAGAGGGCGCCTACGGCATGGTTTGGTGAGTGTCTGCGCTGGTTTGCAAACCCGGCCTCACCCGGTCACCCCATGCCTCTGCCCGTGCTGCCCTGGACGCAGCCGCGGCCCTTCCCGCGCCTTGGCCTCGCGTTCTGCGGCGACCTGGACCCCTGACTTCTTTTTGGCCCACGCTCACGGAGCCCGTCGAGGCTTAGGTGTTGCTGGGGTGCTTCCTGGGCGGACCCTAGTTTGCTGTTGGAGGGGCATCCCACACTGAGGCCAGGACCGGAGGACTTGGTCTCAAGCTCGTACTTTCGAGTCTTCTCCCTCGGGACGGGAACGGAAGTGCACCGTGTCCCCTAATTTATAGCACTATAGCCGCCTTCTTTTGACATTAGATTGTACAGGAATTCCATCACATATTTGTCCGTGGTGGTGGTGGAGGCGGCTGTGGTTTTGCAAGCCAGAATCTTCAGCTTGTGTGCTCAGCACCACAATATTTTTCTTCCCTTCCTTCTGTATACGTGAACAGCTTTCACAAATACCTTCCGTGGAGCTAATGATGCGTTCCTACTCAGCTTTCTAAAAAAGGCATTAAGGACACCAGCGTTGGTTGTGAGGATATTTAAATCTTGAAGCTTCAAAATGGATTTAAATATCGTATCGGTTGCGTTTCAGGAAGGATTAAGCCAGCATCACTCTTAGAGTTATTAAGCTGTATTTGGAATTGGGCCTAATTTGACTTTGAATTACTCTTTCCTTACCATCAAGAGCGCTTTTCTTCTGAACACTGTAAATGTATCCAGACGTTTTAGCCGAATTTACTGTGGCCGTTTCTCTTCACATTTTAGTGTTCGGTATATATACAGCCCTAATAGTTCTTGCATGGTTACTTACAGGATTTCTCACCTGATTGTGGAATGATGAGGTGTATTGTTTTTATTAGAACAAAGTATTTGTGTTTTGTACATTGAAAACTTAGGGAAGTAAATTTTCTTACCCCTAAATTTATGTCTTTTGTGCTAAATGAAGTAAACAATTTTTTGAAGATCTCTGAGATAGATACTTCGCTCTGCGCTTAGTTTAATTTTACCTGGATAGCCATCTTGAGGAAAGAAAAGAGCTGCTTTCAGATAAGGTATTGAAAGGAAGTCCTTTCCCAAGGGCGCAGAACTAGAATCAGGCTTTGATTATAGACAGATCCTGTCTCAAACGCTGCAGCTCTTCAGTCATTACACACGCCTTTCCTTGATGTTATTAATAATCTCGGGACTTCAGTATATTTTCCTGGTGAGCAAGTCTATTTCAGAAATGCATTCAAATTCGAATGGTCATAATTTTAGAAATGCCGGGAAAGACGTGTTTTTCACCAAGTGTCTTAACTAGATAGAATAATTAACGGTTTTTTTGTTTTGTTTTTTTGGTTTTTTTTGGTTTTTCGAGACAGGGTTTCTCTGTGTAGCTTTGTGCCTTTCCTGGAACTCACTTGGTAGCCCAGGCTGGCCTCGAACTCTCGAGATCCGCCTGCCTCTGCCTCCCGAGTGCTGGGATTAAAAGGCGTGCGCCACCACCGCCCGGCCCAATTAACGTTTTTTTTAAAAAGACTCATGGATAGTTATATTTTCTTTATAAACAAAATATTTCATCATGTACAGCTCTGAAGTTAAAAATGAACTGGTCTTGGGAGTCAAAAGAGAAATTAAAGTAGGTCACAATTTAATGAGAAAAAGTACTTCCCACATCACATCTGTCTTGCACATATTACTGCTCTTGCACCTGCTGGTAAACATGCCAGTAACTCTTATTAGATACTCAAGATTGCCTGTCATAGTCTCATTATTTTAAAAATTAGCTTATTTTAAATAGGGACAAGAAATTTGTCAGTTGGACTCCTCCCCCCACCTCTGTCTGATAAGATGGATTATTTAGATCCTGGTATTGCTGCTGTGGAGTTACTTGACCTTTGAAGTTTCCAGCTGCTGTGCAAAGTTCTCTTTAAAATTCAAATTTTAAGGGCTAGAGAGATAACTCAACAGTTAAGAGCACTTGCTGCTCTGGGTTCAATTCCCAGCACCCAAATGGCAGCTCACAACTGTCTGTAACTCCAGTTCCAGAGAATCAGATGTTCCCTTAGACATGAATTTGAGCAAAACACCCATATGCATGAAATAAATTTAAAAATACAAATTTTAATTTTAAGAAAAATGCAGATGCATTTGGAATTTGAATCCTGGGTCCATCCTTTTATCTCCAGGTTGATAACATCTTATTTTTTATAGAATATTCTTAATTAATAGGTCACTAGCATTTGATCAGTGCTGGGTCTATGGAGGGCATCTTGGCATAAATGTCTCCTTGAATAGTTGTGTTCTTTAAAAAGCTGGAGAGATGGCTTAGTGGTTAAGAGCACCTTGAAATCCCAGCATCTACATTAGGGTGACCCACTGGCTTCCAAGAGCATCTGCACACATGTGCATAGAAAACTCAACGGGTAAACAGACATTACAAAAAATAATTTTTAAAATCCTTAAAAATTATTTAATGGATTTTCAGCTGTTCTTTAGCAGGATTTTCCCTAAAGCAGTTCATTGGAAATTGTGCCTATTTTGTTTAGATTCCCCTTCCTAATTATTGTGTAGAAGACAGAAAGATAAGATTGTGTGGTGGGTGCTCAGCAGTTAAGAGTTCCTACTAGAATAACTGCAGCTCCAAGTAATCTGATGCCTCTGACCTCTTGTTGGGTACCTATGTGTGTGTGCACATAATATGCATGCATATGAGTACACATAATTAAAAAAATGTTTTTAAGAGAAAATAAGACTGGGTTTTGAGTTGGGCGTTTAAGAGTGGGTGTGATTTTGATACTCAGATAATAGGGACAAGTAACAGCCTGAGCTGTTGACTCTAAGAAAAATACTTTGGTGAAAACTGTAGCGGACTCCATAATGACAAAAGTAAATGATTTTATTTGTTGAATGGGAAAGAAAGCATTGATGTTTTTGAGAGTCAGTCATGATCAAATTTTAGTTTGGTGGTGATACAGAAATCAGGCCATTGTAGCCATCTCGAGGTGCAGTAATTCAGTGTCAGTGGAGGTGAGAAATCTTGAGCAGACAGAATCAGTCAGAGGAGCTCTTGCGGAAGTGGTAAGAGACTTAACAAAGCGAAGGGCAGAAGCAAAGCTATGGTAGTTGAAAGATAAGAATCGAAGAAAGATGGACTTGCGTTTGAAGATTGCTGAGCTAACTAACGTGAGACAAGGCTTAGTATTGGGGCCCTAATCCAAGAGGGGGTAGGGTAGGCACTGCAGATTTACCAGGGAGAAATAGTGATCACCTCTGTCAGCTTATAAAGTTTGTAGACCACTAATTGCTATACAGAAAGAATCTTGAAGTTTGTAACAAGGGAGTAGGAACTAACGATGCAAATTTGTATACAGAGGCTGGAGAGATGGCTCAGCATTAAGAACATTTGTTATTCTTACAGAGGGCTTGGGTTTAATTCCCAGAACCCACAGGTTGGCTCATAACTGCCCTTAACTCGTTCCAGGGGATCTGACCTCCTCTTCTGGCTACACAGGTACCAGGCGTGTAGCCATGCACATGATGCACAAACATGCAGGCAGACAAAACACACAGAAAAAAACAAATCTTTAAAAAAAGAAAACTTTGTATGCAGTGAGTAATGGTTAAAATCTTGAGTGGAGGAGCGCAGATTACTATTTGAGGCATTGGTTTCTTGAAATTGTGAGCATGCATATTCAACATCTTTTTAGTATAATATTCAGTAGATTTTCAGAGGGGTTCATGGTCCTCAGTATGGGTAAGAACCACTGAGAGAGAACAGAAAGAATAAAAGTGTCACTGCAAAGAAGAGAAACCTCAGAACTGGTGAACTGTATAGAAGAATAGCAGAGACGAGAAGGAAGAAATGGAAGCTGTGTACTTGGTTGTCTACCAAGGTGACTAAGTTCAATTTAAAAAAAAACTATTTCAATTTATATGGGTATGTATGTGTATGTCTCCTTGGAGGCCAAAAGAGGGAATAAAGAGGCTTTGTGAGCCACTTGATGTGGGTACTGGAAACTGAACTGGGGTTCTCCGCAGGGAGCCAGCACCCCTAAGCCCTGAGCTATCTCTCCAGCCCTGGGTAAGTTTAATTTTGAACTATTGTTTCTGTATGTGACAGAGGGGTTGAGGGATTCCTAATTTAAGGTCAGACTAATGGAAGTGGTGAGAAAATACCTGAGAACTGAGACNGGGAGATACCTGCCTCTAGGTGTCNATGAAAGGCAGGTCACAGAGAGGACAGTAACTGTGGTGAAAGGGACCAGGAAACCAAAAATTGATGCTGTCACAGGAACCCAAGGACATGGTAGTCATTAAAGGGTTACTACAGGGAGCAAAAAAATGCAGCTGAAGACAAGTTACCATACTTTGCACTCTTAAAAAAGTGATTAGCTTTTCTTTTCTGTGAGGTGATTTGGGAGTATTTAGGTAACTTGCTCTAAGACATAGCTAGAAACATGACAGCACTAGGAGTATGATTCTGTGACTTGACCAAGGCTGGGAGTAGAATTCAGTGGTAGAGGGCTTGGGCCTGATATATGAGAGACAACCCATTCTGTCTCATTCAAAAGAGAGTGGTGGTGCTTGCTTAGCATTCCCTGGGGTTTACTTCCAGTGTTGAAAACAAAAGGGGAGGGAGGAAGGATGAAGTTGAGAAAATAAATGGCTTCAGTAACAAAAATATTATTTACTTTTTCTTGCATCTCATTTTAGCCTTCCTTAGAACTAACTGTTCATATAAAGTTGTTTGCTCAGGAAGATCTTATCAAACACAGGATTCCCTGGTTCCTGCATGGTGGCAATTTTGTCTGAATAGGATGTAGACTGCCAGTGCTGTACAGGAGAAATGCATGAAGTGCTGGATAATGGAAGGCCTTGCAGATGTTGAACTTAGTGTTAATGTAAGAGTAGTTTACCTTTAAAAGTGCTTTCTAGACAGAGAAATAATACATGCAAAGGCACAGCAGCATGAAAATAGCATATGTGGTCAGGAAAACCACAGAGTGCCACAGCTAGAGTAAAGGACACCTTAGGGAGAAAGGTGTGGTTATGAAAGCTGGGAATTTGAACTTGGTGTTGTAGATGACTAGGACTCATCGAAGGATGGCCTTTTCTGCAGTTCCTCATAAAGTTTGTGTCTTCTGCCTGTTCTGTCTACTCTTGCTTTTATTTCTGTTCTGTGTGTGTTTTGATAAAGGGTCTAGTTGCTTGAGCTGGCCACTGACTCACTCTATAACTGAGGATGATCTTGGACTCCTGATCTCTGGCACAAGTGCTAGTTTATATAGGGTGTGCCACCACACCCAGCTTGGGATTCAGAAACTCAGATTTAGTTGCTAAACTAATAAGTCTTAGGTCATATCTAGAGCCTAGAAAATGTGAGGAGGCTGGCTCACATAAACATCAGAAATACAGTGTTTATCAACAGTCTAGATTGTAAAATTTTTTATATAGTCCCTACTACTACTGGTAGTTAGTTGTAACTGTTACACTGTTACATGAATTTACTTGCATTGTTTTCATTTCTTAGGTATTATAAAGATTCTTATGAAAAGCATCCAGGTTTTCCCAGCAACTGTATGTACTTATTAATTAAAAATTAATATATTTTTCCCATAAAATTATCTTTGTTTCTATTCCATTGTTTGAATCAGATGATTTAAAAAAATACATACATACAAGTTTAGACCTTTTCATTCAGGGTCAAAATATATGATGGTAGGCCATCATGGCACATGGCTGCAGTTGCACTACCAGCTGTTGGGAAGTGGAGGCAAGAGACCAGCTTTACAACTGAAGATTTAGCTCAGTGGTAGGGCGTTTTTGCCTAGTGTGTATGAGGCCCCTGATTTGATCCCCAGTGGTTCTCTACCTTCCTAACGCTGAGATCCTTTAATACAGCTAGCTACTCATGTTGTGGTGACCCCCAACCATAAAATTATTTTCATTGCTTCCTCATTAACTGTAATTTTGCTACTATTATGAATCATAATATAAATATCTGTTTTCCAATGGTCTTAGGCAGCCCCTGGTTGAGAACCGACGCCCTACAAACAAGAGTCACCACCATGTGATTGACATTCTGCTGTGATACCATTTTGCTAGTATTTTGGGTTTTTGTTTTGTTTTTATTCTTTTTAATTGTTGCCTGAGTGTGCAGATGCCTGCAAAGGCCAGAGGTGTTGGATCCCCTGGAGCTGGAGTTAAAAACAGTTGTGAGCTGCCTGGCTTGGGTGCTGGGAACCCAGAACCAAAGGTCCTCTGGAAAAGCAGTAGGTGCTCTTAAATGCCTAGTCATCTTTTCAATCCCTTTTTTGCTTGTTTGAGTCAGGGTCCCACTTCGTAGACTAGGTTAACCTCAAACTCACTTGCCTCTGCCTCCTGAGTGCTGGGATTAAAGGCGTGTGCCCCCACTGCCCAGCACATTTTTGAATTTCTAGAAAATTCTAAATGATGGCATTTCCACCTTTGCTTTTAACTGCAGCTATAGAAATGCACGATGCATTATTTTACAGTGCTGGTTTAAGTTTGCTAGTAAATAATAGTGCATGTGCATGTGTGTTGTATTACAAACCCAGGGCCTTGTACCTGTTAGGTAAGGCTGTTCTCTTCTACTGAGTAGCATTGCCAACTAGTTACTGTTTTTCTCATTTGTTTACAGAGAGCAGAACATGTTCCTTCTCCTATTCTCCTTTGTTTACAGAGAGCAGAACATGTTCCTTCTCCTATTCTCCTTTGTTTACAGAGAGCAGAACATGTTCCTTCTCCTATTCTCCTTTTTTTGTAAAGTTAGAATGGATTGATTCCTTAAAAGCTTGATAGAATTTGCTTATAAAACAGGTTGGACTTGGGTGGTTTTTGTTTTTCCAGGTAGTATGATTTTGGTGTGAAACAACTTATATTCAAAATTATTTCTAGATGGTTTTATGAATGTTTTCACTTTATTTCTTTTTTAATTTTTTTTTAATTTATTTTTATGTGCATTGGTGTGAAGGTGTTGGGTCCTGGAGTTACAGACAGTTGGGAGCTGCCATATGGGTGCTGGGAATTAATCCTGGGTCCTCCGGAGAACAGCCGGAGGACTGATGAGTCTCATGGGTGTGGGGGTGTGCGTGCGTCCACTACCCTCTGAGGTCAGAAGAAGGCATCAGGTTTCAAACTGGAGTTGATGGTTGTGAGGCACCATAAGGGTACTGAGAACCAAACCTGAGTCCTGTAAGAGCTTCAAGTGCTTTTAACCACTGAGCCCTCTCTCTAGCCCCTTTCTGATTCTTTTTACTATATTGTTTTTCCAGAAATTTATTTATGCCTGTATTTATTGAAATTATTTTAATTTGAGCTTTTATTCAAATGTATCCATTGTTTAAAGAATAAATTAAATAAGTGTATTATAAAATAGGTACTTTAGGGGCAAGAGAGATTTTCAGCCTGAGGCTGTCTTCTGGCCTCTGTGTGCACAGACACACTTAATCAGCCCCCTTCTGGAGTTGGTTACAGTCTTGTCTCTTATTTTTTACTTTTATTGAAGCATGATATACATACAGGAAAATGGATTTGTAATTATAGCTTGAGGGACTGATGATCCCATTTGGCAGATAACGTGGTTGCCTTTCAAGCCTGATGACCTGAGTGTGAGTCCCTGAGCCATATAAAGGTGGAAGAAGAGAACTGACTGACTGCCCAAAGTTCTCCTGTGACTTCCACATGTGTGTCATGGCACAGGTGCAGTGAGTGCAGAGGCCAGAAGAGCTCCGGTTAGAGGTGGTTGTGAGTCACCTGATTAGGAGTGCTGGGAACCAAACTTGTCCTCTACAAGAGCAGCCAGTTGTCCTAATCACTGAGTCATCTCTCCAGCTCCTACAATATGTGTTTTTTTAAAGATTGCAATTTGAGCCGGGTGGTGGTGGCGCACGCTTTTTAATCCCAGCACTTGGGAGGCAGAGGCAGGCGGATCT
>LZPO01076178.1:43623-54572 GCA_001675575.1 Neotoma lepida
CAACTTGAGGGACTGGAGAGATGGCTCAGTGATTAGGACAACTGGCTGCTCATCTGAGGACTCAGTTCAATTCCCAGCACCCATGTGATGGCTCACAGCATCTGGAACTCTGGTCCCAGGGGATCTGGAGATACACCCTTTTCTGACTTCTGCAGGCACTCTGTATCACAAACCTGATACGTAGATATACATCAGCAAACACTCATACACATAAAATAAAAATAAGTAAAATCTCAAAAAAAATTGCAGTGGTCATACATTTTCACAAACTAAGCATACCCATTATAACCTATTTCCAAATTAAATTTGAACCCCAGCACCAAGGAAGTCCTTCTTAATTCCCTTTTAGTCATTACTTTCTTAAAAGAACCTCTCTACTGGCATCTAACAGCAGATTTGGTTTTGTACTTCATATAAATAGAATCAGGTAACATGTTCTCTTTTATGCCTTTTTTGTTTTCCTGATTAACATTGTGGTCCTGTTTGAGGATTTATCTTCACTACAGTATTAATAATAGTATATGGCAAAATTATTTTTTCAATCTGAGAGTAGGCCTTTGGTCTGTTGTCAGTTTTTAGCACCATTTATTTTCTTATTAATGTATTGAGACAAAGTCTTATGTAACCCAGCTTGGTCTCAGACTCACTGTCTAGCCAAGAATGAGTTTGATCTTTGGATCATACTGCTTCTACCTTCTAAATGTTGGAATAAAAGACAGTTGTCACCATGTCCAGTTTGTGCAGTGCTGAGGATTAATTTAGGGTTCTTATAATTTAGGGTTCTTATATGCAAGTACTTGTAGGGAAGTAGCACACTGAGTTACATTCCCAATCCTTATTCTCTGTTTCATTTTTTTGTTTGTTTGGGTTTTTGTTGTTGTTGTTTCAAACAAGGTCTCACTATGTAGCTCTGGCCGACTTTATAGACCATGCTGGCACCAGACTCACAGAGATCTGCCTGCCTCTGCTTTCCAAGTGCTAGGATTAAAGGCATGAGCCACCACACCTGGCTTGTTCTCAGTTTGTAATTAACGGTGCTTCCCTGGTCATCTTAAATATGTTTAGTGAATATGTACACATTTCTCATACACACAAATTGTGTACATACCATAAGAACAGAATGGTTGTGTGACTAACAATGCATAAGTTTCAGAGGTTTCCAAAGAGATTAGATTTTACCAGACTCCCACTAGCAGTGCAGTTCTACTCAGCCACACTTGGTTTTGCCACTTTTGCTGTGAAGTTGTTTATTTGTTTGTCTGTGGGGTGTGTGTGTGTGTGTGTGTGTGTGTGTGTGTGTGTGTTGCACACATGTTGGAGTCCAGAGGTCAACTTTGGGTGAGATTCCTCAGGAGCTGCTCGCCTTCATTTTTTTGAGGCAGGATTATACCAGTCACTGATACCTGGGGCTCACTGATTGGCTAGGCTAGCTGGCCAGTAAGCATCACNGATTCTCCTTTTTCTGCCACCATGCCTTGCTTTTTCCATGGCTTCTGAGGATCAAACTCAGGTCCTTATGCTTGTGTAGCAGTCGCTTGACTGAGTTCCCATCCCCTCCACCACATCACTGTGTGCATATTACAAGTATTTCCTCCATTCTAAGTTCCCTTTTCTTTGTTTTCCTTTCTTTTGCTTAAGGGGTATCATGCTTTAAATAATATATTTTCATATTTATAATTGTACATTTGGTTAAAAAACATTTTGTGTTAGGCCAGCAAGATACTCAGCAGTTAAAGGCACTTGCCACCAAACCTAATGGCCTGAGTTCAATCCCCTAGACCCACATAGTGGAAGGAAAGACCTGTTCTTGTAAATTGATCCCTGACCTCCATATGTGCCCCTTTCCCAAAATAAATAAATGCTTTCTTGTTTTGAGGTTGTTTTATTTTTTTCCTTTTTTGAGACAGAGCCTTACTGTGTAGTCCTGGCTGGCCTGAAACTCAGAGTGCTGAGATTAAAGATATGTGTCAGCACATTACCCAAGAAATGTAACTTTAAAACAATTGTATTATAGTACAACACAGTTCTACATACAGCCATCAGATTCACAAAACACAAAATGACTTGTGATCCTGTGGTAGTTTGAATGTAATTGGCTCCCATAATCTCATAGGGACTGGCACTATTAGGAGGTATAGCCTTGTTGGAGTAGGTGTGGTCTTGTTGGAGGAAGTGTGTCACTGTGGGGGCGGGCTTTGAGGTCTCTTTTGCTCCAGCTTTGCTCAGTGTGACACTTAAGTTGACTTTCTGTTGCCTGCAAGATGTAGGACTCTCAGTTACTTCTCTAGCACCATGTATAGGTGAATGTTTTGTCTGGGTCCCACCAGGCCCCACGCTGTCCAGCCCAGCCCCACCATCCCGCAGCCACTTGTAAAATAATTACTCAGAGGCTTATATTAATTATAACTGTTGGCCATTAGCTCAGGCTTATTACTTACTAGCTCTTACACTTAAATTAACCCATTTTTATTAATCTATGTTTTGTAACATATTTTGTGGCTTTACTGGTCTACAGGCATGTTGTTCCTTCCGAGGTGGCTGGCATCTCCCGACTCAGCCTTCCTCTTCCCGGAATTCTCCATGTTTGTTTATCCCGCCTATATTTCCTGCTTGGCTACTGGCCAATCAACATTTTATTTATCAATCAATCAGAGCAACACATATTCACAGCATACAGAAAAATACCTCCATCAACCATGTCTGCCTACATGCAGTCATGCTCCCTGCCGTGATGATAATGGACTGAACTCCTGAAACTGTAAGCCTCAACTAAATGCTTTCCTTTATAGGAGTTGTTGTGGTCATGGTGTCTTTTCACCTCAGTAGAAACCTTAACTCTAAGACAGATCCTAACAGGTATCTTTGTGAAATACTTTTCTAGAAGCTTATTAGGCTGTATGTTTACAGTATTGAAACATCAGAACACTTCAGTCCTTGTCATTATTAAGAAAAAATTTTTTTTCATTTTCTGTTGTAGATAAAATTTTTAATTCTTCTATTAGAACCTAAAGCTTCTGAACCCTGACACTTCAGTGTCATCCTGAACTTCAACTTCTGTTCCTGGATTTTAAAAAAATAAATCTGTGTGCAAATGACTGTGCAATCACCTATTTTTACTTCAGACTTCTCTTTCTCAAAATTAAACCACACAGCACAACATTTCTCTGATAATCTTCATCTGTGTTACCATCTACGTCTTTGAAGTATTTTTCATCTAAACTAGACTACTCTTCCATAACGCCCAGAAGGGACAACTCTCTGAATGTCTGTGTTCTCTGTGTAACCAGCAGACTCTACAGATTGTATCCTGCAGCCTACAGCCTGCAGCTCATAAGGACTCTTGAGCTTGAGTCTGTGTGGTGGTCTCAGCCACACAAAGTGTCTGACCTCCCTGCGGGCTGAGCCTGCTTGCTAGAAGAGACAGTGGTTAAGTTAGCCCTGTGAGCAGGGCGTAGCTAAGCAGTAGGGCAAGTGGAGGAGAACAAATTAGACTGAGTTACTTTTCCTTACTCTTAATGGAATCTTTTTGTTGTAGTTACAGATTTCAGTTCTCAGGTGGAGTTGATCATTTTGTCCATTAAGCATATCAGTCATAGCTATTTAAAAGTTCACCTATAATAAATCATCTGTAGATTTTTCTGCTATCTTTCTTGCCTTGTTACTTTGTATTGTTGATAATTAAGTGAATGCTAGATAACTCTGCATGAAATTTATGGAGGCCCTGGATGACATTCTCTTCCTTCAGAAGTTTACTCGAGCCTCTGACAGGCAGATAGAGTGAGAAATAACATCATCACCTTAGTCCAGTCGGAGATTGAACTGATTTGAAGCTTGGTTGCAGTTTTCATACAGGTTTGTCTAGTTTTGATTTTTACCATCACTCCTAAGGGTACAGTCTTCTATACATCTGCAAATCAGAGGTTTTTATTAAAGTTCTTAGGCCCAGATGTTCTTCAGTGACTATTTCTGTCACTTTAGCACTCTGAGACCACAAGAAATAATCTCTTTTTTAAAAAATTAGCTGTGTGTAGGGGTCAGAGGACAATCCTTAGGAGTCAGTTGTTTCTTTCCAATAGAGTTGATCTGGTGAACTCAAGTTGTTAGCTTGTGCAGCAAGTATTTTCATCTTGCCGAGCCCTCTCACCTGCCCAGAAACACTCTTCAGGAGCTTTAGAAAAAAGTGTCTGTGTCTGAGTGTTCCCCTTCTGCTCTAATTTCTTGAAAACCCAAGTTTATACGGCTTCTTTCATTGTTGTGGTCTTACTATACTGCTTCTAGAATGACCCCAAATGCTGCAGTTGCCCTGAAGAATACCAGTTTTCTAGGTGAACATTAAATAGGGAGGGAAGAGAGAAAGAGAGGGTGTGTCTTTTCTGTTTTCTGTGGGGAGTACCAAACTTGTATTTGCTTATATGCACAAAACAAGACTTGAGTGTATACTTGGAGATAATAAAAGATGTCATATGAAACTATAGTGATCATGAAAATGTTTCTTACATAAAACTTTGTACTTCTTATATCTCCTTCACTACTATTACCTCAAACCTCTTCATAGATAGGGAAGATGATTATTTCTCTGTTATACAGTTGTAGAGGATGAAATGGAAGCAGGGAAAGTGCATGCATGCAGGCTTCACAGTCAGCATTTGTGATATTTAATTTCTTTGTTTTTGTTTGCTTGCTTTTTTGTAATGGTTAATCCCCATTGTCATCACCTTGATTGAATTGAGAAACACCTAGGAAAGGAATAAAACACACCCCTAGGTGGATTTTGTGAGGTTTTGAGTGCCGTTTCAAGGAGAATTAGCTAAGAGGTAGATCCACATCTGAATGTGTGGATCACACACTATGCAGTGGGTTGGTGGCTTGGATGGAGTAAAGGGGGGGGGGGATCTACAAGGGAGCTGTGTCACAACCCCTACTGTCACCATCACTTGTTTGCTCCCACCCCCTCAGTCACGGAGTCATGGAGCAGAACTTCTGCTCTGGACTGGAATTCAAACTGAGCTAATGTAAGTCTCTCCTTCATATTTCTATTGGGTATTTGTCATAGTGATTAAAAAACTTAACAGCCTTTGAGCTATAATTAAGACTAAAGTGAAGGAACTTTCATTTGAGTAGTTCATCAGTGAGAGATAAAACATTTGAGAAGAGCTGTTTGTACCAAATGGAGAAATCTCTAATTTTTTGTTGGCTACATTGACAATATTAGATGAAAGGTAATTGTGGGCAGCAGGAACCAGGCCTCTGGCCTATACTGAGCCTCCTTGATTTGATGCACATCTGTACACTCAAAATTACTGGGGGGGGAGAACAGATGAGCTCTTTCCCCCTCAGGTACAGAAAAGAAAGTTCTGTGGGGGAAGATACACTATTGCTGTGGACACAGAACACAGCTCTCACCTCACAGGAAGTAACAGTTTATTCTTGGGTTAAATATGAATGTCGTTGGCCCAGGAACCCAGATTCAGGTTACCCCAACTACCATGTTCCAGTGTAGAAACATTTCATGGTTTTTATAGTTAAGAACAAAAGGAAGTCATAATTCAGTGCACTTTAAATTTTAAGGTGTGTGCATGTATGGGTGCATGCATACAGTGGTGTGTGTATAGAGGTCAGAAGACAATTGGTGGGAGTTGGTTCTTTCCTTTTACCATGGGGCTCAAACGCGGGTCATTGGGTTAGGGAGCAAGTATATTTACTAGCACAGCCACCTCACTGGCCCAGATCAAGGTGTTTTCCAAATATACTAGTGTGAGCATCAGGTAGGTGGGTTTCAGCAAAGTGGGAAAATCTCTGTCTTAGGTTTTAGATGCTCTCTAGTGACATTCTTAGCTTTGGAGTTTGTATGCGCCTGTGGAGGCCAGAAGTTTTCCATCTTAATTTTTGAAACAAGGTCTCTCACTAAACCTGTAGCTCACCAATCCAGCTAGACTGGCTGGCCAGTAAGCCTCAGGGATCCTTTGTCTCTGTTGCTTGGATAACAGGTGTTCACTGCTACCACTGCCCTTTTTACGTGGTGTGGGTCCTCAGGCTTGATTGAACAAAGGTCCTCATGCTTGCATAACAAAGCACTTTACCAACATGTTTGAGCCATGCCCAAACAACCTTAGAATCACAAAGTTCTAACCAGCCTTGTAATGTTTAAACATGGGTGTGGGTCTTTTCCCTGGGGCTTCAGTTTACACTAAAATCTGGTCAAACTGAGTATGTAAGAGAAATATCAGTTGAGTGTCTGTCACAATTGCATGAGGGATTAGAGTGAAGAAGTGAAGAAATTTGGGGGAAGCTATGATATGCTTGCAAGTCAGCTGGAGATGAACCACTTATCTTCTTCTAAGTTCCTTAACTATTTGTTCTTGTTTCATCTCCATCAGCTAATACATGCATAATACACAGTACTCAAGGAAGTGTGACAGTATTAGTGATAGTGCCTTGAGGTGTCCTGATATTTCTGTTCACTTCCTTGCAGCCTTCTTCAAGCAGGAAATATATCTCATGTATTGCTTTTTATAACACCACTTTTGGAATCACAGCTCTGGCCTTCAACACTGGGTGACTGTGTTTGAGACAGGGTCTTTCTTACATGATAGCCCAGACTGGTCTGAAACTCACTGTATAGCCCAAGATGACCTGGAACTCAGGATGATCTCCTGAATGATGGGATTGTAAGCATTTACTGCTGTAACCTTAGCCTCTTTTCTCCTGGGTGAGACATATTTATACCTTTTAAGTATGGAAATGATTGCATCAGCTAAATTACTATGTCTTGAGATTAGGGCTAGAAATGAAAGCACTGAAGCAAATGACTGATGTGTATTCTAATTAATGTTTATGAACATAGGCAACATCATGAAGGCTTTTAAAAAGCTGTTGTAAAAGACATTTAAAATTTACTATTTTTGGCTAGGCAGTGGTGGTGCACGCCTTCAGTCACCAGCACTTACTTAGGAGGCAGAGACACACAAATCTCTTGAAGCCAGCCTGAGAGAGTTCCAGGACAGCCATGGCTACAAGACAGAGATACCCTGTCTTGGGGAGGGGGGACATCATCTTATTCCTAATCTTTTGAAATAAAGCCTGACTTTGTAGCCCAAACTGACCTTGAACTCACAACTATCCTTCAGCCTCTCAAGTGTTGGGATTACAGTTGACAGCATCACATCCAGCAAGGCTGGAGAGATGGCTCAACAGTTAAATAGTACTGACTGCCCTTCCAGAGGACCTGGGTTCAATTCTTAGCACCCACACGGTGGTTCACAACCATCTGTAATTCCGGTTTTAGGGGATCGGGTGCCCCCTTCTGACATATGGTGCACAGATACATATGTAGTCAAAATACCTACCTATACACATAAAACAATAAATCTTTAAAGAACTATGGTGTCTTGACATCTTAACTATTTTATTAAGTATATTCAGTAATTTGAGTATGTTTACATTATATAATGAATCTTGAGAATTCTCTTCCGTTTGCAAAGCTGAAACCATATACCCATTAAACCACTACTCTCCATTCCTTCCTTTCTTTAGTCTCTGGCAATTACCATTCTGCTTTATATGAATTTGGTTTTTTATGACTGATTACTTCATTTATCTTTGTCTTAATGTCCTCAAGATTTATTTATTCATGCTGTAGCCTGTGTCAGAATTCCCTTTTAAATGCAACTGGAGATAATCATTAAGCAAATTAAGCCATTCGAAGATGAGATTTTTTTTTTTATCATTTGTGGTTCTTAATTTTCTGCAGGCCATACAGTCATGCATTGTATATTGACATGAAAGTAGAAGCAAAGCAGAACTGTCTGGAGAAAGGAAACAAAACCAGTGGGAAGGGAAGGAAGAAGAAGGTAGAGGTTAGGGGTATGGGGCACAGGATTTGCTTAACATCATATAACATACACTTGTATGAAAATGACCTTTTATTGCACATCACCATGTATAGTAAAATAGTTACCTAATTTTTTCATTTGACTTGTATGTGTGTGGGTATTTTACCTGCATATATGTCTGTGTACCATATAGTTGTGTGCAGTACCCATGGAGGTGAGAGGAAGGTGTCAGATCTCTTGAGACTGGAATTACAGATAGTTGTGAGGCACCATGTGGGTGCTGGGAGTCCAGCTTGGGCCCTCTAGAAGAACAGTCAGTGCTCTGAACACTGAACCCTCCTTCCAGCCTATTGATCTAGTCTTGAAGTTTCCCAGATCCTACCTTTTGTCATTGTCCACTTCACAGACAGGTCCTCTCAGGGATGATCTGTACTGTTCCACCTGAACTTCCTTCTTGCTGTAGTCACGTATCTCCACCACTACCACCCATTCTCAGTTAAACCATGCACACTCCCACATAGGTACAGTCTGTCTCCATTTTGGTCTTTTTTCTGGAGCATTTCATGATAAAAGCCATTTCCTTTATGAAAAGTTGCCTCCACATCTATCCATGAGATACCTCTGGTCTTTTCAAAGTCTGTGACCCTTTATGGGTAGTTTTGGTTAGTTGGAAGGGTAAGTGAGGGTTGTGTTGAGACAGGTCATCATGTAGCTCAGGCTAGCATAGGTTGCAATTCATTTTGTAGCTGAGAATGACTTTGAACTACTTCCACTACCAAGAGTGCTGGGATTATAGGAATGGGCCACCATTGTATGACAAAAGTTTTCCTGGAGAGAATCCAACNAGGTGAAAGGAGAATCCAACTAGGTGAACCAATGAGTTCTATTGGGGCTACTTACAGGAATATGGGTGAGGGGTTTCTTACAGGAGCAGAAATAACTCAAAGACAGCTGCATCACCAAAGTCCACCCCAATGCAGGTGACAGTTCACAAAACTAGGAACCTGGAGCACACTGTACAGCCTGCAGGCAGCTCGACCATGTTGGAGAGTGTCTTTTCCAGGTGCCTCAGCTGATCTAAACCTCTTCCAGGTAGCTGGCAGGCAGCTGATCTTGTCTCAAGAGTCCTCTTTGTAGCTGTGTTCTCACAGGGACTTTTATTGCTTATTCTAGCAAGGAGGGGCTTGGTGTATCTGGTCAGTTTCAATGACTTCCTGAAGTTCCCTTGAGTTGTTTACCTTCCTGTTCAAGGAGCTTCCCTACAGGATGCAGTATTACAATCTCAAGGAAACTTCTACACAACAGCCACCAACCTGGCTGATTGTTACGCTTTATTCTTTTGTTTTTTAAGATATGGTCTCAGCTATTGTAGCCTTGTCTGACCTTGCAGTTCATCATGTTGGCCTTGAACTCAATAGAAAACAGTCTCTACCTCTTAGAGTGATGCGATTAAAGGCCTGGGTCACCATACCCAGCTTCATTCTTAGTTCTTGAGTGCTGTCGTGTCATTTAGTTTTTACTTTTTCTAATTGTTGTTGATTTTCTTTATTTACTTATCCTGTGGGGTGGGAAGTGAATGTAGAGGTTGGGATACTTTGAGGAATTGTTTCTCTTCTTCTACCGTGTGGGTCCCTGAGATTGAACTCAGGTTCTCAGGTTTGGTTTGCCAGCGAGCACCTTTGTCCACTGAGCCATCTTAACTAGCCCCTTGGTTTCTTTGTTTGTGTTTTATTTTTGTTGTTTTTAACCCTGTGTACTGCTTACACTATATGATTGTGTACTACTCTTTCATATATCTATGAGTTACCTATGACATGTACCAGCAACCTAAAGTTCAATTTTATTTAAAATAAATCAACTGTCCCTCATTTGTTTTATTTTCTATTGCTTCACTCTTTTTTGTTTGTTTTGGTTTTCTGAGACAAGGTTTCTCTGTGAATCCCTGGCTGTCCTAGAACTTGCTCTGTAGCCTAGACTGGCCTCCAACCCAGAGATCTGCCTGCCTCTGCCTCCCAGTGCTAGGATTAAAGGCATAAGAAGCTATACCTGACTGCTTAGATACCTTTAAATGATGCAATTATAAATTTTTCTTAGCTCTCCCTGAGTCTACTCTGAAATGGAATGTCCAGGTCAAATAAAAAAATAGTGTTTATAGTATGTGACCAGATTGCTCTACATACAGAAACAGGGTTTGCATTTATAATGCCATTAAGCCTTTTAGCAATATCATTGTGCTTCCTTATTCCCCCTTGATGTGTAGAGCTGGCTTGGTAGAGTGCCTATCTTGCATGTACAAAGCACCTGTAATTCCTACACTCAGGATGTCAAGGCAGGAGTATTAGAAGTTCAAGGTCATCCTTGGCTATGTAGAAGTTGAGACCAGCCTAGGAGATATATGTATATGAGCTTTTTTTTTTTTTTAATGAATTTGATAGTATCAGGTAGTTAGGATTGCCTTATTTGGGGGTTATTTGTAAAGCTAAATCTTTTACTAACTTTTCTGTTTTTATCTAGTATTTGAACTATATTCAAAGAATTAGGCCGTTTATCCATTAGAAATTGGATATTAATCTCTATTTCATCATTATGAGAAGATACAAAGTAGAAGCAAGCTTCATTAAGAATTATTATAGCTAGGTATGGTGGTACACACCTTTGATCCCAGCACTCAGATCCTAACGTTGCACAATTTTAGTTTTCCCACGTGTTTGTAATCCTATGACCAGTGTGGCTCACTATCTTGTGTTTGCCTTGTTTGTACCTGTTTTATTCTACAGACTATAATCCAGTTCTGTCACTTATTTGTTCAGATTCTTTTTTGTTTTTTGTGTTTGAGACATGGTATCACTGTGTAGACCAGGCTGGCCTCAAACTGCTGGATAAATCAATCCTCCTGCCTCTGCCTCCCAAGTGCTAGAATTAGAAACATGGACTACCACACCTGTCTTTCTTATTCATTTGCCAGCTACAGGATATGCCACACATGAATTCACATTAATGTATTCAGCCTCTATCCAGTGCATGGGCATTTAGGTGGTGTATTAGTTAGGGTTCTCTAGAGAAAGAGAACTGATAGAATGAACCCTTCTCTCTCCCTCCCTCCCTCCCTCCCCCCCC
>LZPO01076178.1:54592-71335 GCA_001675575.1 Neotoma lepida
TATGATCCAACTATCCCAACAGTGGCTGGCTCCCAGTGGAAAGTCCAACAATTCAGTGATTGTTCCCATCCTCCCAGGGCTAGAGATCCTAATGCAGTGAAAGGATGGACTGCCAGTGAAAAAGAGAGCAAGCTTCCTTCCTCCATGTCTTAATGTACACTGCCAGCAGAAGGTGTGGCCCAGATCAAAGGTGGGAATTCATCCCTCCCAGGTGTGCCCAGCCATTTTGGTGTTAGTTAGTTCCAGGTGTGGTAAAGTTGACAAGAATAGCTGTCACAGATTGGGTTGCTTCATGAGCTTATATGTCATCCTTGTGCAGGTGCTGTGCTGATCTTCCCTGTACTGTCCAGTTTTAGTGTGTGGGCAAGGTTTTCTTATTTTGTAACTTAGCAGTATCTAGGTCAGGACTAAAACTCAGATCTCTTGATATGAATGCTGTGCTTTCTTCTGATGAATTAGTTCTTTTTTAGAGTACCACATTGGAAAATGTAATAAATAGTAAGGTTTTGGGGGCTTAGTGTTAAGAGCACTGGCTGTTCTCGAAGAGGGGACCCAGCATCAGTTCCCAACACCCATATGATGACTTGAAATTGTCTGTGATTCTAGGAGATCCAGTTTCTACTTCTAGCCTCTGTGAGTTCCTTCATGCTTGTTGTGCACATGAGCTCATGGAGATACACACTATACATAAAAGTAATAAATAAGTAATTAAATCTTTTTGTTTGTGTTTTGGCAGGTGTGGGGGTGTTTTTGAGACAGAGTTTTATTATGCAGTCCTGGCTTTCCTGAAACTCACTATATAGACCGTGCTGTCCTCAAACTCACAGAGATACACCTGCCTTTGCCTCCTAAGTGTAGGGGTTAAAGGTGTGCATCATTATGCCTGGTGCATAAATCTTTAAAAAAAAAAAAAAAGATTTTTAAGTCAGAAGACCTTGAAAAATGCATCTGTAGCCATCAACGTTTGTGTGCACTCTGGGCTCCAGATCACCTA
Organism: Neotoma lepida; assembly: GCA_001675575.1. Classification (NCBI taxonomy): domain Eukaryota; kingdom Metazoa; phylum Chordata; class Mammalia; order Rodentia; family Cricetidae; genus Neotoma; species Neotoma lepida. The sequence continues at coordinate 55,587 of LZPO01076178.1, forward strand.
TCTCTAGAGGCTACATATGGCATCAGATTTTACAGTACCTGTCAGGTGTTGGAGCATACACACTAACCATTTGAGTAGATCCAAAGCGCTTATTACTGTTGGTTTCAGAGCCAAAATGGCTTTAGGCTAGCTTTTATTCTTTTATTTCCTCATTTAATGGTTGGCACTCGCTTTTAAAAAAAAGAAAGAAAAGGACAAAAACCCAGTTGTGGTGGCTTAGTGTACTTTGAGAGAGCCAAGCTAAAGTAAGGAATACTTTTAAAGTAGTCATTATCATCTACCTGCTTATTTTTGGAACAATAGTTTGAATCAATCTAACTTGTTTAGCATCTGAAGACAAGTTAATTTTTATCTGTGAGATGAAGTACTGTAGTTTTGTGTTCAGATAATTAAAGTTCACCAAAATGGGAGGCTTAGAGAACAGCTTAATGGCTTCCTCTAAAAATAATCCATTCACAGTTGATAGGTAGCATTTTGGTTGCTTAATGTTGTGTACAGTATGTGGTACTTTTACATAACCACTTTTCTTAGACATGAGATATGACTGCATGACAGGTAGCTAGATAGGATAGAGAAAAAAACTAAACATAATCAGAAGTTCCATACCAAAACATAAGGGGATTGTAGAAGGCTGGGCGTTTGTTCTGAAGATACTATCATTAATCGAAACCTGTTCGGAACATTTCCCTTGGAGTTGCCTTCATTATCAGCCACAAACCATGAAGGAAACCAGCCCCTTAATTTTGTATCACAGCTCAGTGTGTGTAGGGCGCATATTCTTAAAGGGTATGTATGTGTTTGCACGAGCACGTGGTATGATTCCTCCGAAGCCACTCTACCTTGTGTTCTTTTAAGAAATTTGTTTTTTTGTTATTGTTTTGTTTTTCAAGACAGGGTTTCTCTGTGTGGCCACGGCTGTCCTGGAACTCACTCTGTAGACCAGTCTGACCTTGAAATCAGGAATCTGCCTGCTTCTGCCTCCCAAGTGCTAGGATTAAAAGTGTGTGCCACCACCACTTGGCAAAAAAGATTTGTTTTAATTATTCATTTGTTTTTTATTTCTGTCTGTGTGAGTTAATACCACAGGTATATGGCTGCATGTGGAAATCAAAGGTGGGTATTTGGTTCCCTAGGACTAGAGTTAAAGGTGTTTGTGAGCCACCTGGTATGGATGCTCCGGTTCTCTGGAAGAGCAGCAAGCATTCTCAACTGTAGAATCATCTCTCCAGCCTCATAAATATTGTCTTAAAGTAAAAGAAACAAAAATCCTTTTGGTGTATGAAAATGTTCAAGGAACACTGAAAGACAGAGGTCCATATACATAAGCTTNTTCTTCCTGAAACCTGGGACTCAACTGTTGGATTAGAATGGCTGGCCTGCCATTCCCAGTAATCTGCCTGTCTCCACCTTCCCAGGACTGAGATGATGAGCGCACACCACTGTGCCAAGCTTCTGGTGTGTGTGCTGGGGATCTGAACTTAGGTTCCCATGCTTGTGTGGCAGGCACTTACCAACTGTCTTAGTTAGGGTTTCTATTACTGTGAAGAACACCATGATCGTAGCAGCTCTTATAAGGAAAACATTAATTGAGGTGATAGCTTATAGTTTCAGAGGTTCAGTCTATTATCATCATGGCAGGGAGCATGGTGGCATGCAGGTAGACATGGTGCTGGCTACATCTTGATCATCAGGCAACAGGAAATGGACTGTGACACTGGGCAGTATCTTGAGCATAGGAAGCCTCAAAGCCTGCCCCCATGGTGACACACTTTCTACAAGGCCATACCTAACTCCAACAAAGCCACACCTAATAATGCCACTCCCTATGAGCTTATGAGGGCCAATTACATTCAGACTACCACACCTACTGGGCTCCTTTTCTCCAGTCTCCTCAGTCTTTAAAACATCCTCTTTGAAGTATAATTTTTATGAAGTAAATTGCATCTTTTGGGACAGGGTGGGAAGAGGGAAGTGTAGCTTAGGATATGGCTTGTGCTTAAGAGTATATGAGGTCCTGAATTCAAGTCTCAGCACCAAGAAAAAAAAAGTATGATTTTTTTTTAAGTCTTAAGGCAAGATCTATGGAGCTCTGGCTATCCTGTGACTCACTGTAAACCAGACTGGCCTCAAGCTCACAAGAGATCTGCCTGCCTCTGCCTTCCAAGTGCAAGGATTAAAGGTGTGTGCCACCACACCCAGCTGAAATGCTTCTTTATATAGTTAAATCTTGGTACCTATGTATACTTGTGTAACTACCACTACCACCACCACAGTGAAGTCACAGAACATTTATATCACCACAAAAGATTCTCTTGCTCCTTTACAGTATATACCTCAAGCAACCATAGACCAGCTTTTTGTCAGAGGTTACCTACAGCTTTCATAGAAGCTCATATAGATTGTTCCATTTCATGTGGAAAAGAAAATAAGTGCCAATTTAATGTCCGGTTTTCTTCAGATTCATTCTTTTTACTCTCAATCTGTTCCATTGGATGGATATACCTCAGATTGTTCTCTCAGTCTTTCTTCTCTGCTTTCCTTTTCTTTCCTGCTTATTTATTTATTTATTTATTTATTTATTTATTTATTTATTTATTTATTTATTTGAGATGTGGCAGTGGTGGCACACCTTTGATCCCAGTACTCTGGAGGCAGAGGAAGGCAGATCTCTGTAAGTTCCAGGACAACCAGAATTACACAGAAAGAGTATATGTGTGTGTCAAAGTCTGTGTGTAGCCCTGGCTTTCTTGGAACTCACTGTGTAGACCAGGCTGACCCCAAACTCAACCCTCCTGCCTCCCTCCCTCCTACCTCCCACCCACAACTTGTTTAATTGGTTGAGTTGGTTGGTTTTGGTTTTTTGAGGCAAAGTCTTGCTATGTGGCTCAGGCTTTCCTTGAACCCGTGATCCTCTCAAGTGCTGGTGTTACAGGTGTGTGCCTCCACACCATTTAGTGATATTTTCAAATTTTTTAAAGATAATTTTTCATAGAACATATTCTGGTCATGGTTTCCCTTCTCTCATTTTTTCCCAGATCTTCCCCAACTCCCTACCCATCCAACTCTATGACTTCTTCCTCTTTAGAAACAGGCTGTATGTATGTGTTTTTGTTTTGTTTGTAATGGGTGCCATAGCTACTTGGAGGCTAGAGGTGTCAGGTCCCCCAGAGGTAGAGTCACAACCTGAGATAGGTGCTGGAAACTGAACTGAAGTCAGATCCTCTGCAAGAGCAGTGATACTCTTAACTTCTGAACCATGTCTCCAGCTCCCACATTGGGGCTGTTACACATAAAGCTCCTATAAACATTTTTACACATGTCTGTGTGGGAACTGAAGTTGCTAGTTAGGTTTGTTAAGTGCATTTTGGTTTTTCAGAAAGTGCAAGCTATTTTCCATAGTGATTGCACTATTTGTTACCCCACTTGTAGTGTGTAAGAAGGCTGCCACTATATGTGTCCTTGTCACCACTTGCTGCAACTAGTTTTATTTTTGCCATTCTAGGGAATGTGTGGTTCCTCATCGTATTTTCCTGTTTGTTACAAAATATTCTATTGCCTATTTTAATAATTGGGTTATTGTCTTACTTTGAGGTTATATTTTTGGGGGGTTGCCTATGGAGGCCAGAAAAGGGTGTCAGATCCCCTGGAGCTGGAGTTACATATAGGTGGTTGTGAAGCAACCCAACATGGGTGCTGGGAACTGAACTTGAGTCTTCTAGAAGAACAGTATGTGCTTTTAGCTTGCAAGCCATCTCTCCAGCCCAAATGCTTTATTCTATTTGTTTTGTTTCGTTTTTGTTTTTTGAGACAGGATCTCTGTGTAGCTCTAACTGTCATGAAACTCACTATGTTGACCAGGCTGCACAGTGGTTAAGAGCACTTGTTCTTGCAGAGAACCTGGGTTTGATTCCCAGCACCTACTTGGTGGTCCAACAACTGTCAGCTTCAATCCCAGGGAATCCAGCATCTTCTTCTGACCTTGGCAGGCACCAGGCACACATGTGGTACACATACGTACATGCAAACAAAACACTCATACACATAAAATAATATATTAATCTAATTTTTAAATACATAAATGTGATACTTCGATTCTCCACTTAAAATGGAAGCATGTTTAACATAAATATTTAATTCTTGACATAATTGCCAGGTTTCTTTAGCATCGCTGTAAGCCGTGCTCTGTACTCATTGTACTGTTTGTTTTTGAGATTGTGTTTTAATTGCAACATTTCTCCCTTACTTTTCCTTCAAACCCTCTAATATAACCCTCACCTCTGTTCTTCAAATTCTTTGCCTCTTTTTCAATTGTTATTGCATGCATATATATAAATAAATATATATATGAATATATATATAAATATATATATATATTTTTATATATACCTGAATACAACCTGTTGAGTCCTTATAATGTTACTTGTATGTATGTTTTCAGGGCTATTTGTCACTAGACAAGCAACTAATAGATGTGCTCTTCCCTGGGGAAGACCACTTCTCCCACTCCCATCTTTACTCAGTTTCCTGTAGTGTTTTGTATAGGGTCAGTGTACTCTTAATGATGGCCTCACAGGTACATACACTCTACTCAACCGGCTAGTAGAATATTTTCCTACTCTGCCATTCTCCAACCTGATTAACTCCTAGCCCTCGTTAGTCCTTCAGGTCTCTGTTTAAAGGCTTCTCTCACTTTNCCAAGAAGACAGAACCTTCTGTGAATTCCCAATTTAAACCAAGTACTCTAGTCATTTTAATAGCACTAATTATTTGTGTTTTTCTCCATATCATAGTAATTTATTTATAATACAATCATATATTAATACCTATGTCTTTATATCTCCCTGGTTATGAGGTCATAAAGCTGTATTTTCACCACTCTATCCATAGTACTTAACACAGTTGAAGATGATTAATAAGAATTTCAGGCCAGGCAAGGTGTTTATTCCTACCCATTATTCAGGAAGCTGCAGCAGGAGGATTATTGCAGGTTCAGGTCCAACCTGAATATGAATTGAGTGAGACAAAAAGTATTTTAGGAAGTTTTTCAGTATAATTGCTTCAAAATCCTAAAACTGATATTCCTGTCTCTTGAATATTAACTTTTGTGCTAATCCCATCTCTACCATTTCCACTGAGCCTGTAAATTGCCCTTGTAACAAGAGTTCTTTTTATTAGTCTTTTCTCTTCCATGGATCCTTTAGGCCAGTGGTTCTCAACCTTCCTAATGCTGTGACCCTTTACTACAATTCCTTATATGCTGAACCCCAACCATAAAATTATTTTTGTTGCTACTTTGTAACTGTAATTTTGCTACTGTTATGAATCACAATGTAAATATTTTTGGAGATAGAAGTTTGCCAAAGAGGCCATGACCCAAAGGTTGAGAACCATTGCTTTAGGTTGTTGGTAAAACTTGTAAGCCCTCAAATCAATACCTTTGAATGTTTAATCATAAAATTACAGAAGAAATTGGATACATTGAAATACTATTTTTGTGATGTTAGGATTAAACAATACCGTTTTACTATTAATAAAAATTAATTTTGTCTGGACATAATGGTGCACATTTTACTTGGAAGGCAGAGGCAGGAGGGTTACTGCAAGTTTGAGGCCAACCTGGGCTACTTAGTGAGTTTTAGACAAACCTGAACTGTACAGAGATCCTGGCTCAAAGGAGGAAAAGATCCATTCAACATATGTACTTCTTTATTAGTCCTTTAAAGTGAGGATTTAACAAAGGAACTCTACGTAGTTTATCTGGTAGTTAAAAGGTTTATTTCGAGGTAACTCACAACCAGTAAAGGGGTTGGTTATAGGCTCCAGGAGAGGTGAAGTGACTTGGTCTGCAATCCAGCATCCAGGATCACCAGGAGCCAAGAGACCGGATCTCGGTCTTAAGAGCTCCCTTCTCAGTCATGCCCCAGGGGCAGGTCATAGGCAGGTGTGGCAGTTACCAGCTGCCTCACTAGGGGCAGTGCTTCAAAGTCAAAGCTGGAACAGCTACCCACTACAGTCCTTAATCGTAAAGAACAAGTGGAAAGTTTTAACTGCTCTAATTTCAGGGTGGGGATAGATGTAAGTACTTTGAGAATTGTAGCTGTGGTCTTCGTATTGGTGTTCCTAGTTCTGCTTTAGCCTCCAGTCATCTCTATCTATGCCTGTACTTCTGACTGAGCCACCCCTCACTGTCCGTCATTAAAGTATGTATCTCTCCCTGTCAGTATGATGTCACCTTTGCTCTACCCCAGGACATGTGAATTCTAGCCACATTGTCTTGTGCAACCCTTATACTCAACCCTGTTTGAGTACCCATGGCTCCTTCTAAAATACCTTTCTCTTTGACTACCTGTCAAAACCTTAATCCATCATAGAAATAACACCTTCTACACATAATAACATAGAGCAGTGCCTAGCATTTAAGACGCACTTGGCAAATTGTAGCTATTACTAAGTAAGAATTGTTCATAAAAGTTACTTTCAGGCCAGGCAGTGGTAGCACAGGCCTTTAATCCCAGCACCGAGAGGCAGAGGCAGGTAGATCTCTTAAGTTCAAGGTCAGCCTGGTCTACAGAGTGAGTTCCAGGACAGCCGGAGCTATGTAGAGAAACCCTGTCTCTTAAAACAGAACAAAAAATTTTAGTAAGTTAATTTTATATTTGTTTGGCTTTCTTGAGGAGACATCTGTTCACCCCAGATAGGACATCAAACCAAAGAAACAATCCTACCCAACTTTAGCTTGATGAATCAATGAGTTTATGGGGTTACTTTCAGGTCTGTGTGTGACTCAAAACAGGTACATCATTGAAAAACCCTCCCCAGCATGAATGACCACGTGGGAAAGCTGTATCCCTGGAGTTCTCTGCACAACTATATGGAAAGTCTCTTTCAGAAATTGTTTATTGCTTTCATAACTTTTGGGGGAGGGGCTGTTTTCCTTTCCCTCCATCAGAGATTCAGGGGCCCAGCCTGCCCCAAGACAGAATTTTGGAAGACACATGAAAATAAATATGCTAGAGATTAGGATAAGACACCACACACACACACACCTACTTTCAGTAAGCTTAAACTAGCACCACACAGTTAGCAATATAACGTACACTACAAAAAGGAACGCTGTACAGATCTCCACTGGCTCTTGTGTGTTTCTCTCTGATTGGACTCTACAAACCAATTCTGTTTTCAGCTCAGGGGAACTTCCAGGATTCATTTAGATTTTTTTATTTTCCTTGAAGCTTAAAAATTGTACAGGCAGCAAACTAGATCAGTCATAGGTTTCAGACATCTTGCTGACCTGTATGTGCAGCCTGTTGAGTGTTAGAAAACGTGTTAGACTAGTGAAGGGACTCAGTGGATGGAGCATAAAGGTGGGGGAGAGCACCACTTCACAGGTCATCCTCCAGCCTCCACACAGGCTTAGTGTCTGTTTAGTGTTTTTATTTCTGTTTTCAGTTATCAAACTGTGGGTTAATTTATTTTATTATTTATTTATTTGGGGGGACAAAGTCTTTCTACATAGTTGTGGCTATTCTGGAACTAGCTGTGTAGACCAGACTGGCCTTGAACTCGGAGAGATCTGCCTGCCTCTGCCACTGAATCACTGGGATTAAAGGTGTGCTCCACCACCACCTGGCAAGAGCTTGCATTTTATCCAAAAGTTAGAGGCAGAGATACTGGGCCTGGCATGGGCTTTTGAAACATCAAAGCCCACCTTCAGTGACACACCTTCTAATCCTTCCTAAACAGTTCCAACTGGGAACCAAGCATTCAAATATATGAGCCTGTGGGGACCATTCTCATCAAAGCACCACATTCTACTCCCTGGCCCCCAGAGGCTCATGCCATATCATAATACAGAATGTATTCAGTCCAACTTAGAAAGTCCCCATAGTCTTTCACAGTCTCAACACTGTTTCAAAGTCCAAAGTCTTTTCTGAAACTCAAGACAATCTTTTAACCATAACCCCCTGTAAAACCAAAAGGTAAATTGCATACTTTCAACACAATGGCATAGAATTGCCTTTTCAAAGGGATGAAAGAGAGAGTATTGAGGAAATACTGGACCAAAGCAAGACCTGAAACCCAGCAAGGCAAACTCCAAATGCTATAGCTCTATGTCTGATGTCAAAAAAGCTTAAATGACTCTTCAGATCTATATAGCTCCTTCCAGTTTTGTAGTCTGCAATATACTTCTCTTTAGGACTGGTTCCATTCTCTCTGTGCAGCTTTCCTCAGCAGACATTCCATGGCACTGTCATCTCTAACATCTTGGGGCCTCCAACAAAATCCGGCTTAACTTTCACAGCTTCATGCAGTGGCCACTCCAGGCCTTAATGCAGGGACACCCTTGGCTTTATTGACATTCCTCAATAACTGTGAAAGATTCTGTCCTTGACTCTAAATCTAGAACCACATGTTCAATTCTGCCTTCTGCTTGTAAGGGATGGAACTGGCCCTCTCCTTGAATTATATCTGCATAAACTTGGCTTTATAGTTGCTCTGTAAGCTGAGGAAATCCTCAGGCCCCACCCTGAGGGTCCCACAGTCTTCATTCCTTTTTCAATTTTTCTCGTTTTTGTTTGGGGTTGTAGACATGAGAAAAAATCTTACACAAGAGTGTAGAGGCGGAGCCCATATTCTGTCACTGGAAGGTACATGTTTCCTTGGGACCGCTTGGTAGAGGCTAGTATCTGCTCAGTTTCTCCTATGTAAAGTAGCTTTTTTCATTTTGTCCTCAAGCTTTGGGGCAGTTCCAAGACTATATATGAAATAACCTTGGGCCATCCAGGTGATAGTGGCACACCCCTTTAATCTCAGCACTCAGGCAGTAAAAAGGCAGGTGGATTTCTGTGAGTTCAAGGCCAGCCTGGTCTACAAAGCAAGTTCTGGGACAGCCAAGAAGGGACATAAAGAAACCCTGTCTCAAAACTTTTTTTTAGAAAAGAAAAAAAAAAAAAAGAAAAGAAATACTCTTGGGCCTTGGAAAGGGCTTGACCTGGTCTGGTTATTTTGGGCATCTTGGATGGGTGGATGGAGACATAAGCCAAGTTGTGAAGATGATGTGTCCAGGTACTCTAGTGCCTTTTGTGTCTTTGTAGGTGTTTCTCCTCGGACATTGATTTCCCCTTTCCATCCCCCTGTTTTGCCATGGGGCGCTTTCTCTTCCACCCTACTAGTCTCCAACCTTAATTAGCCTACTTTCTTCATAATACCTTCCCAGTTGCCTACCGGCATTTTCTAGTATTCTTCCCCTGCCCTGTTATCANTTTTTTGAAGATTTATTTATATACTCTGTTCTGCTTGCATGTAAGCCTGCAAGCCAGAAAAGGGCACCAGATCTCATTACGGATGGTTGTGAGCCACCATGTGGTTGCTGGGAATTGAACTCAGGACCTCAGGACCTCTGGAAGAGCAGTCAGTGCTCTTAACCTCTGAGCCTTCTCTCCAGCCTGTTACCATTTTTTAAAAAGTCCCTGTTTTCTTTGCACTCACATCTGCCTTCCTTTCTTTCATTTTCTTACAGGACCAAGGTCACCTCACTTCATCTCACTGAGACTGAGGAACTGTTCTCCAGGTCTTTAACCTGCTCCACCTCAGTTTGAAGTTCCTTCTCTGACTTCTGAAATACCATTGTCTTCCTCTCCTGGTCTGTTTAAGTTGCCCAAGAGGTTCTTAGTCTGTTATTGTTTATTAGTTTCTTACTGCCCCTAACTTTTATCATTTTTACTGATTGTAGTTGTGTCACCAGACCTCTTTTCACAGCATTTCTCCTTCATATCTGATGTGGCTTCTATGGCTCTTCCTTACACTGCTGAGAACCATGGTCTCCAACACATCCCCCACAGGCATCTTTAGATCTTTAAGTCAGGTAGGCGAGGGATGTAACTTGGTGTAGAATACTTGCCTGCAGTACCCAGGGTTCCATCATCATTACCACACTCATTCATTCATTCATACATATACACGTATATGTACATACATAAGTCATTCTTGGCTCCTATCCTAAAGGGGCTATACCTCACTCCCAGATCTGCCTCTGATATTTGCAAGGTCTGGAGTGTGACTATAGAGTCTCACATGCTCTAAAAATCAAGTAAAGAAATATTAAATGGATTATGTGTTCTTTCTTCCTACTGTGATAAGTATTATATCTTAATGACCTTGAAGGTCAGACTCAAGTAGAAAATTCTTAGGTTTCTTAGAGTTCTGTGCCAGTGGTTTCAGGAAAGCATACCCTTAGCGTAGCCCTCTTCTTTCCTCAGCCACAGTGTTCCCCTCACTTTGAGCTTCAGAACAAGAGTGCTAGGCATGGGTTTGCATAGTTTCTGAGACAGAAATTGAGAGATGTTGGTGAGCATGGTTCCTTCTGGGAAGGAATAGTGCGAGTAAAGTCAGTGGTCCCATAGTCATACTGGTACTTCTCCCTTTCCATATGTTACATTTCTATTTGCTTGTCCCATGCTTTTGTGTAAAAAGTCTACTATAGGATATGGTTTCTATAGGGCCAGCTTGCCTGCCTGCCTTCCTTCCTTCCTTCTTTTAGACAGGGTCTCATTATGCCTTGTACTCTTTATGTAGACCCATTTGGCCTCTGACAGATCTGCCTGTTACTGTCTCTGCCTCCTGGATGCTGGAATTAAAGATGTGCACCACCATACCTGGAACATAGAACCAATTTTTCATCCTTTCTCTGATACCCTTATTTGGAATTAATCTACCCGGATTCTCTTTGTGTTTAGGAAGCAAATTTCTGTGAGGGTAATGTTGTGTATTGCTGTTTCCATTCCTCACTAAAATCAGAGCTCCTCAAGAGCAAGAATCTCTTTTCCTCCACCATACTTATCATGAAGTCTCTCAAATGGGAAGTACATTTCAAGTAGTTTTGAGTTCTCCAGAAGCTGTGACCAGCACTCTCTTGTTGCTGTGGTAACCCTATCAAAACAGGAAATGAAGTTGGTTTACCATGACTATTCATAATTGACTCATGTTGATTCCTTTTTCTTCCTTAAGTGTTCACAAAGCATCTGTGATGCTCCAGAATTTTATGGGCTTTGAGTCCATATTTGCAGTGCAGATCAGTGTCTTCTGAAGTCTGTTCCAACTCTTCTCAGCCCTGGAATAGACCACACATCCAAAGTCCTGCACCCCCCACTTAAATTCTTTGATTCATTCTTGATAATTTTGTGCATATATGCAATGTATCTGGGTGATGTCTAGCCCATATCTCCCTTCCCATTTCCCCCAGAGGCCTCCAACATTTCTCCCTCCCACATTCCGTGTGCCTATATGGACATGGGGCCATCTACCAGAATATAGGCAACTCATCAGCAGCTGTGCCCCCAAAGAAAAATTACTACTTCTCCCCCAGCAGCCATCACCTGCCATTTACTCCTCGGCTGTTATTGGATGTCATAAACCCTTCTCTCATTCATGCTGATGTGCTGATTGGCTTGATCATAAGCAGCATTTCACAACATTCCTCCTCATCCTCCAGCTCCTACATTCTTTCCCCCATCTTCCATGAAATTTCCTGAACCTCAGGAAGGGGTGGGCCACGATACAGATGTCCAGTTTAGGGCTGAGCATTCAACAGTCACTTCTTCCCAGCACTTTGACCACTTTTCTTTCAAGTCTCTGCATTGACTGCTGCCCACTACAGAAGAAGTTTCTCTGACCAAGCTTGAGAAAGCATTGAAACTTATGGGTATAGATATATTTAGAAGGCAGTTTGACAGCATGTCCAATTAGCAAAACAGCATTAGCAGATTCACCTCTGGGACTCATGGTTTCCTTAGCCATGGACTTTTGACTAGATGTATAGTACCAAACACAGCTCTCCTGTAGAGCAGGCCTCAAATCTGATCCAGCAGTGGTACTGTAATCTGAATTTGGGCCTCCTGGAAGAACAGAAGGAATTCTTATCCACTGACCGACCCATGCTTTTTATCTCCCCCTCCCAAACAGGATCTTTCACTATGTAACCCAGTCTGGCCTGGAACTCAGAGATCTATGTGCCTCTGCCTCCTTAGTGCTAGGATTATAGGTGTGTGCCATCAGGACAGAAACTCTAGCTCCCCTTCCCCTTTTTAAAATTGTATTTATATGCATATGAGTATTTTGCCTGCATGTGTATCTGTGTAGGCAGGAGCAAGCCACACTATATGAACAGGATCATGGCTTCCTTTCAGGTGAAGGTGGAAGAGGATGGTATCACACCTTCAAACAAGTCATCTTGGTTATTTCACCACCAAGTCAGGTGATACAGTAGGAGGCCACACTGCTTGATTCCTTCTGACAGCCCCAGTAGATAAATCATTGTGATGGCCACACCTTTAATCCCAGCAGGAGGCAGAGGAAGTGAATCTCTGAATTTGAGGCCAGCCTGGTCTACAGAGTGAGTTCCAGAGCAGCCAGGGCTACACAGAGAAACCCTACCCCAAAATCATAGATAGATGGATGGATGGATGGATGGATGGATGGATGGATGGATGGATGGATGGATGGATTGCTCTGCCTTATAAATAAATAAATAAATAAATAAATAAATAAATAAATAAATAAATAAGTGAACAAACAAAAGAAAAGCCAATCCTGGTAGATTATAATACTGTAAAGCAAGCCAGGTTTGACTACTATGTGTAGGCACTTTATAGTTGGATAATGATAGGGTGTTGGTGTTTGGCTATAGAAGGGTTGTGGGTGTCCCACACCTTGGTATCTACCTGAGAAGCCAGTAGAGGAAAAGGGGTATCAGATATGGTCTTAAAGGAGAAGGAGGAGAGGAATGCCTGGTGCATCTGGGGTTAGTTGAATGGAGGGAGCAAAGAAAATAGAGGCTTCTATTTTGGTTAGAAAGTTCCTTCCTAACAAGGGGACAGGACAGGTTGGTATCACTAGGAAAGAGTGGGTGAGAGAGGAATACCCCTAAAAATGCAGCTAAGTGGTGTGGGCTGGAAGAGCTTGTGTTTTGACCACTGTGGTGTCTGAGATGGTTGCATATCCTGCTTTACGTACTCCTTCATATAGGAAGGCACTGCCATCTATATACCATGTATAAGTGGGTTGAGGTAGTGCTCCTTCCTGTATATGTGTTGGGTAAGGTAGTAACTCTTCCAGAGTCTCAATACATGAGTGTGATGGGAAGTATTCCAGGACTGGCTTGGGAAGAAGATTTGAAATGTTAAGAGGTGGACATGGTTGAAAAGTGAGTGTTGTGTCCTCTACCAATGCTACCTGAAGGGAGAGAACTCAGGAGGAGGTAATGTTTGAAGGGCCTTGTATGTTAAAAGGTGTGACAGATGGTGAGGAGAAAGGACAGTAATGGGTGACCCAAAAGTTAACTTCTGTGTTTCACATATAAGAAGTTCAACTGCAGCCAGAGTTCTCAGACAAGGTGCCCAACCTTGAATAGTCTGATCTAGTTTTTTTTTTTTTTTTTTTTTTTTTTAGAGAGTCGAAACACTTTATTCAGAGGCTTGGGGGAAGGGTGGAGAGGTCCACGCTGTCTGCTGTCCTCCACTGGGCAGATCTCTAAGGTCTACCCGTCGCTAAGAGCCTGATCTAGTTTTTTTGACAGGTATGCAACAGGTGCAAAGGAGTCCCAGATGATGGCCCAGGACCCCAAGGGCATATCCCTCCTTCTCCATAACATAGAGAGAGAAGCAACTCAGTGGGCTTGGTCCCGGGTTTCAGCACCAAAATGTAAGCAACAAAGTTACAACTCAGTGGGCTCTGACAGCTGGAGCTGCAAGGAGTCAGCCCAGCCCTGGAGGGTGAGGTATCCCGAACTCCTTGAGCTGTTTGGAACAGCTCTGATGGCTGGGGCTGCAAAGAGTCAGCCCAGCCCTGGAAGGGAAGTTATTCTGACTGCTCGGGAGAGTCAGGCCTGGAACTGCTTCAATAGGGAAGGGTATCCTGACTGTTCGGGAGAGTCAGGCTATACCTGGTGTGGTGGGGGATGGTCTCCCTGTAGGATATAGCAGTCCTGCTTCTCCCTAGGAAAGCAGCTACAGCTGAGCTTTGCTCAGCCCCCACTTAAGGGGGATTCCTAGCAGAGCTCTGCTTCTTAGGCCTAAGTGTTACTCAGCTCTCTCTCCTTTGCTCAGTCCACTATGGGACGTCACAGCAAAATTCTTCTGTCCAGCGAATAAAGGTCTTCACACCTAAAACTCTTTTGAGAAAGAGATTTGGAAAGGAGGAGTCCAGGAGAGTAACTGCCTCTCTACCAGGGTGGAGAGAATAGCTCAAAACTGCCCAGGCATGGCCCTTTATATAGGATGGCCTGGAGGCGGAGTCAACAGGGATTGGCTAGTTTTTTCCTGCCCTGGGATTGGTCAGTTTTGTGGGCTGGGGCAAAGATGGCCCTGATGTGAGAGCCAAACTGTGTTTCTTTCACTGGCCTTTTTTGGCTTTTGGACACTAATTCTAAGGCCAGGGCACATATCTTTCACTGACTCTGATTCTAGGGACCAAGACTATGTTCATTGAAAAATAAGAATTTATGATGTTGAGTTTCTGACCAGTATTTTACAACTTTATTTTTACTTAATTTTTGCAATGCTGAGGGATCAAATTTCAAGGCTTTATGATGCTACCAGGCAGCTTTCTGGCACTGAGCCATCAATCCCAAATCTTTGTAACTGTTTTAACTATGTTTTTTTTTCTCTTGGTATGATTACCAAAGAGAGCATTTATTTCTTTTTTTGTTGGTTTGTTTGTTTTTGAGACAGGGTTTCTCTGGCTGTCCTGGAACTCTAGACGAGGCTGGCTTTGAACCCACCTGCCCCTGCCTCCAGAGTGCTGGGATTAAAGGTGTGCACCACCACTGACAACCTGAGAGTATTTGTTTCTAAAAGTAGATCCCAGTGTAGATAGACTTGCCTGCTTCCCTGAAAATTCCTGCTTTAGGCCCTAGTGTACAAACTAAGGAAAGTAACATTTAGATAATCATTCTGTTTAAGAATTGTATTTCATTCAAAGTATTTGGGGACAATGCAGCATGTTCATGACATTGTGAGATGATTGCAACCACTACCAAGGCTACTCCTAAAGCATATCTTCAGGTAGACTTAGTCAAAGGTATCAGTAAAAGTAGAATAAATGCCATTTTAGAAGCATGAGCTTTAGAATAATAAACTTGTACTGTGTCATGTTCTAGCACTTAATGGGGAAACAAGAAAATATTTTACTGCTTGCCAAAATTTTCATTGCTTTTAGTCAGTGGCCAGATGTTGACCTTTATTAATATAAAATGCCTTTGTAGAAAATATTTAAGTAAATCGCTGCCCCCCCCAAAAGAGATAGTAGTAATATCCAAAAATTTAAATCATCCTGAAATTGAAAGTAAAATATTTATTGCTTCTGTTCAGAATTAGTAGTTGGGTCTTAAGGATAGCTTAGGAAGAACTGGAGTCCTCTCATGGCTATGAAAGTTATTTTTTAGAAGATTACTTTGTAGATTTTGTTACAGAATTACTCCAATATCATGGTTCAGTTTCTTGAAAACAGTAGCAAAAAATAGTCCTGTTTTTTGCATGTAAGAAAGTTGATAATTGGGCTGGAGAGATCACTTGGTGATCACTTGGTGGTTAAGAGCACTTGCTGCTCTTGCAGAGCACCCAACACCCACATAGCAGCTCACAACTATCTGTGTAACTCCAGTTCCAAAAGATCTGATGCCCTCTTCTGACCTCCAGGGGCACTGTACACATGTGCACAGTCATATAGGGAGACAAGCATCCATACACAGAAAA
>LZPO01076178.1:78286-92266 GCA_001675575.1 Neotoma lepida
AAAAAAAAAGATCAGTCAAACAGAAGTCAGAGGTTAATTGTATTCTTCTTCAAAAATGGTAGCTAGAGGGTAGTGAGATGGCTCAGGTGGGTAAAAGCACTGCCCAGGCCTGACAACCTGAATTTGATCCCTGTATTGAGCAGTGGAAGGAGATAACCAACTCCTAAAAGTTACCTTCTGACCACTATACACACACCATGGCACAGACACATCTGCATTCAAACACACAATAATAAAAATAACTAAAATGTATAGTCTTAGAGCTGGGATAGAAATTTAAGTCACTGGTAGAGTGCTTTGATAGCATGTGTGGGGACCAATGACCATCAGGGTTGTAACCCCATTGGCAAGCAAGCTGTCTTTCAAAGGAGGCTCAGGCGCATGATGGAGGTTTTATATGCCAAGTGGAGAGGCTGGAGTAGGCAATTCCTTGTGGAGAACCACAGAAGTTCCTCACTCCCCTTCGTGAGAGCCCACATGGAAAGTGTCAGAGGCCAGCTCCGACCTGTCAAAGGGTTCTTGGGGGAAGGAGTGAGGAATGAGGAAGTATTAGATAGAAATATAGACAAAGAGAAAGACAGAGATACAGGATAGCTTCAGGAGGGTCCTGGGTCAATACCCAGCTGCCCAGACTTTATTCAAGATGAGCCTTTTAAACATCAGCAAGGGGAAGGACAAAAGACTTCCCCCTTCCAAGATCGAGTGATAAAGTACCAACAAGTGTAGACCCTTCAAAACACCTGGTACCCACACCTTTGGCCAAATCATCCTATTAGGCAGCCTTGCTGGGCAAAGCAAGTTCAGACTTTGTGACCTTGAGTAAGGCCTTACTAGGGAGCCTCTGTAGCCCCCACAGGGAAGTAGCCGGCAGGAGTTAGTAAAGAAGAGGATGCACTGTCTGCTTCTTTTGATAACACAGTGACATTCTGTAAAATAAATGTGCAGCTTCCTGGATGCTATACATGAAGCAGACAGAAGGCTCATTGAGAACAAAGGTGCTGCCTCTGCTACCAGACCTACACGGTGAGCCAGAGGAAAATGTTTGTGCAATGGGGTAGGGGTCTTTGCCTGTCTTCCTCAATTACTGAGATTTCTCTCTGGGGTATCTAAACAGAGATTGAGGTCCAAATAATTATGTCCTGTATCTTTTAGACTTGTTCTTCCTTTGTTGTCCTACTTTTACAGCCAAAGTTCAAGTCCTTGGTTTTTTTCGTGTGTTTGTCTGTTTTTTCTCTCTCTCATTAAACTTGTTTTATTGGGTCTCAAAATTCTATGACACAATTTTGGTCAGATTGTTTCCCTTGCAAAGTACCGATTTTGAAAACTTATAACTTAAAAATACCACACACGAAAATGGTCCACAAAACATTCACCTTTTCTTCTGGGGGTTATACAATGCATTGTTATCATTAACCAGTCTTTTACTGTTGAACTTAAGTGCCAACCCTTGTTTTTTAGCTGACTTAATACAGTGAAGCCTCCATATTGATCTATCTTCCAAATGGCCTTCTACTGTACTGTGTCCCATCTGTTAACCTGTCCCTTTCTTGCATTGGTTTCCTGGGGACCAGAGAATTAAAATATTTTTATTTATATTCACCTAAGTAGAGTATGCCTACATTTTATTTGCCTACTTCTTTTGATAAAATGCCTACATTTTATTTGCACCGGAGTCCGTAAGGCAGCTGACCCAAGTAGCATCACCGTGTTAAGACAGCTAGATGGTGAGAGCCTTGGGAGACGTTCCTGAGAGTCAGAATGTGAGAAACTGGTGCCGTACAGAACAGTGGTGGATGACAGGATGGCTCAGTGATAAAGCCAGACGACTTGAGTTTAATACCTAGGAACCACACGATAGAAGGAGAGAATCAACTTCCTCTGAAAGTCGTCCTCTGAGCCCCACCACACACACATACAATACATAAATGAACATCAGAACCAATGGTTTATCTTCAGTACATGAAAGTTTTAAAACTGTCAGGATTGGCTGTGTGAAAAGGAAGTGAGAAGAATTTTTAGAAATAAAACAATATTTTTAGACTAAATGGAAAACTGGCCAGAAATGGGAGTTTGAGAAATAGGACAGGGCAGACGGATTAAGGAGCAAATCATCAGTGATCCTGCGAGCTGCAATGGCATGGAAAGGAAAAGGGCTCTGGGTGGGTTTGGAGATTTTTACCCCTAACAGTTTTGTTTTTAAGGTTTAATTTTATTTCTGTGTTTGTGCTTGTATGTCTGTCCATCATAGTATGTTGGTGCCCATGGAGGCCAGAAGAGAGTCTCAGATCCCTTGGAATATATAGGCAATTGTGAGTCACTCAGTGTGACCACTCAGGTCCTCTGCGAGAGCAGTCTGTGAAAAGCACACCTCTCCACCACCTGCCCCAGGATGGTTTTTCTATGCACTCACAATAGCTGATGGTGATGAAATCCAAACATGGTTGTCAGGTTGTGCCCTACTAAATTATCCTTCAGCTGTTTCCTCCCCTCCAGCATGTGGAGTGTCATTCAGAATAGTGAGTGTGTAGTTTCCAGAAAGATGTCTGATGTAGTATTGGTGGCATATGCTTGTTATCCTTGTTATTGCTATTGCCTTTTTTATTTTCATAGTGTTTTGATATTAGCTCCTTAGTATCTCTAAAAAGGTATCCCACTTTTTTCCCCTTAGATCTGTGACTTTGGCCTTGCCCGTGTTGCAGATCCGGATCATGATCACACAGGGTTCTTGACAGAGTACGTAGCCACACGTTGGTACAGAGCTCCAGAAATTATGTTGAATTCCAAGGTAAGAAAAAGAAACAATAGCTATAAACCTTGGTCACCATCCTTCAGTCTGGTATATCTGGCCAGAGCCAGAGTGCTGCTTAGTCTTTCTCAGAATTCAACTTCTGGGCTTTAGGGTCTACCGTCTTTAGTCATGGTGACCATAAATGTCTGTGTCCTCCCTTGTCTGTAGTACTGCTTAGTGGCAGCTTCCACACTTGCTTTTATGTTGTTACAGTTTCTAGTATTTCTGTGAATATGTTCCAGAGCTGTTCTACAAACATTAGATTACCTAATAATGAAGAATTTCTCTTTAGCAAAATTACTGGGTGTGGAAAGAATAGGAACCACTTGAAAATACAGGGTAGATATATTTCAGAATGAAATCCATCCTCTTCACTGAGTTGCTGTGAAGAGTAGATCTAGGTCATCCAAATTTGCTAACAAGACCTGGGTCTTGGGAGCCAGGCAGTGGTGGCGCACACCTTTAATCCCAACACTCAGGAGGCAGAGGGAAGCTGATCTCTGTGAGTTTAAGGTCAGTCTGGTCTCCAAAGCGAGTTCCAGGACTGCCAGGGCTACACAGAGAAACCCTGTCTCAAAAAATAAAACAAAACCCAACAGTCTGGATCGTGGTAATATGTGGTGGTGCATACATGATCCTGGCATTCAGGAGGCGGGGACAGACAGATCTCTCTGATTCTGCATAGCAAATTCTAGGACAGCACAGACTACATAGAGAGACCTTCTCTTAAAGAGGGGTGAGGGCAAGCAGGCAGGCATAATCCCAGCACTCAGGAGCAAAGGTATGAGAATTGACACAAGTTTAAGGCCAGCCTGGGCTATTAAGACCTTGTCACAAATAATAAACATATATGACTGAAAAAAAACAAGTATGTATTCATTCTTCGTTAGACTGATAAGCCAGTAGGCAAAATTGAGGGCTCTTCAGGACATTGAGCTTCCGTTTGGGTGTGTTATTTTTTTCTGGTAAGCTTTTTGGTTTGTTGTTGTGTGTCTGTATGGGTTTGTGCACATGTGTGGTGCCCAAAGATGCCAGAAGAACACATTGGCTCCTCAGGAGCTGGAATTATATGCAGTGGTATATGCTACCCAATGTGTCTGTGAACCACAGTCATGGCATCTTAGCACAGCATATGACCCACTCTGATCCATGCTATCTGTGAGCAGTGTAGCACTTGCTAAGGACTTGACTTCTGTGTCATGCGTTTAGTGTGGATGCACAGAGGTGCTAACTTCAGCGTATCAGAAGGCAAAGCTGTTTGTGCTGGTGGTGGGTGATACTCGTGCGTTTTCTGGGTCATTTCCAGAACACTGCAGTTAATAGTTTGAGGGAAAATATTTGACTATGAAATTTTCTTTTCATCAATCTCTCAAATGCTTCTCTTACTCTCCATTGACAGTAACATAACTGTCTTTCCTCTTGTGTTTTAGCGTTCTCTATTATTTATTCCCAAATCAACTCACTCTTCAGTTTTACTGGTTGACTGCTATGTTTCCTCTTGTTGTTATATTTCTCTTTCCATTTATTACTATACCTAACATTTTCCATGAAATTCAGCTTGTTTTCCTTATATAGAAGCATCTTGTACTATTGTTACAATGGAATAAAATAATTACATAACTTTTAACAAACTTCTTTAAAAGAAATAGAGAAGAATGTTGACGCCAACACCACCACTAGAGGTTTTTCAGTCTATATAAGTTTATTTGCAAGTTCATAAAAACAAGTTAAATGACATAAACAATAAGTGTTACTCCTCCCCCGATTTCTTTAGGGGGGGTTGTTTGTTTGTTTGTTTGTTTGTTGCTTTTAGAAACAAGGTTTCTCTGTGTAGCCCTGGCTGTCCTGATACTCAGAAATCTGCCTGCCTCTGCCTCATGAGTGCTGGGACTAAATGCGAGCACCACTACCCTCCAGGAGCATCTCTTTTGAAAGCCAAATTGCTGTTGTTCATTTTGTGTCCATGTGTTTCAATATGGGAGTCTCAAAGGAGATGCTCAGACTCTCATCTACCACATGGCTGTCATATAAGACGATCTCATTGTGTTGTTGTGGACACCACATTATATTACTCTGGCTTTTCTCCCTTCCTGTTATAGGGTTATACCAAGTCCATTGATATTTGGTCTGTGGGCTGCATCCTGGCAGAGATGCTCTCCAACAGGCCTATCTTCCCAGGGAAACATTATCTTGACCAGCTGAATCACATTCTGGGTAAGTTCTTGAGCATGGTTACATCAGACTCACTATAGACATGGCGGTGTTGTTGTTGTTGTTGTTTGTTTGTTTTGTTTAAATCTTCTCTAATTTAAAAATATTAAAGAGCTCTTTGTAAAAACTTATAGTACAAGGTGATTACCAGGCAGTGGTAAGAAGCCATTAAGTGCAGAGTCCCTTCTGTGCTGTAGGTGATGTATGTATTAATTTGTTCCTATCTTGACCATTAACAGCAAATATTCTGTCTGATAGGTATTCTTGGATCTCCATCACAGGAAGACCTGAATTGTATAATAAATTTAAAAGCTAGAAACTACTTGCTTTCTCTCCCGCACAAAAATAAGGTGCCATGGAACAGGCTGTTCCCAAATGCTGACTCCAAAGGTAAATCTTACTTTATTGATAATTATTTTCTTAAGCTTAGCTTTAGGTTTGCTTATTGTATTGGCTAAATTATTAGGTTCCAATCTGAAAACTCAGCAAATTAACTTGTAACTATTGAGTAATTCTTTATTTAAAATGTGCTAGGCTGGAAAGATGTTTCATTGGGTAAGATTGTGGACCACTCTTTTGGTTTTTCAAGACAGGGTTTCTCTGTGTAGCTTTGGCAGCGCCTTTCCTGGAACTCACTCGGTAGCCCAGGCTGGCCTNGAACTCACAGAGATCCGCCTGCCTCTGCCTCCCAAGTGCTGGGATTAAAGGTGTGCTCCACCACCACCCGGCTATGTGGACCACTCTTGTAAAGAACCTGATAAATAGTTTGTTACGTCAGTCTCTTCACCACGTGATGTTGACATTGTTAGGACTAACTACTGGAGTGCTCTCTCTCACACATGCGCACACACACACACACACAGTCAGTTGCTGTAACTGAACAGTGTAGAAGAGAGGATCTAAACAGGCCAAGGAGAAGGTAGCTCACAGCTCACCAGCACAACACTGCTTGTCTTTGTGTCTTTATGGCTAAAAATGTACATATACATTTTACCTTAAATTTATACTTTTAAATAAGTGTAAACCCTTATGAATTCTTGTAATAGTTTTTAAATTGCAGCAGTATTTTTAAAAGGTGAAATTTGCTTCCTAACGTTGTCTTCTTAAGTGTCATTGTTAATAGAATTGTGTCTGATAGTCTTATTATAAGACGAGAGAACAACCTCAGATGTCGTTTCTCAGGCACCATCCATTTTTTTTGACAGTATCTCTAGCTGGCCAGCAATCCCCAGGAATCTCTTATCCTCCCAGCCTTTAGTGCATTCTGAGGGTTGAAATCAGGTCCTCAAGATTTCCAGGCAAACGCTCTACTTATATTTCCCCAGCCCAGCAACATGTTATGAGCCCAAGTTAAGGTTCAGAAATATTTGTTTATAATTTACTTTGGTTATAGGAGAAACTCTTTTCATCTCTGATACAGTGCAGTAGGTTGTCATAGATAATGAATAATGAGAATCTCAAAATAATTTGGGGGGGGGGCATGTTTATGACCGGGTCTTTCTATATAGCCCAGGCTGGCATTGAACTTAAAGTAATCCTCTTCCCTCAACTCTCAGTTTCTGGGGTTACATTCATAGGCCACCTGGCCTAGTTCCAAAATAGCTTTTAGCGTTTTGCTGTGGGTATAACAAAATCATATATGTAGAATCACATTGCTGTTTAATTGTTCAAATTAAACTAGAACTTAACCCATATGACACATTACCTTTATTTTTTTTTTTCAAATATTTATTATTTACATGTGGAGGTCAGATAACACAAGAATTGGTGCTCTCCTTCCACGTGGGTTCCAGGATCAAACTTAAGGGGTCAGGCTTGGCTGGATGAGCCATTATTTGCTAAACCTTCCTAGCCTCAACACATTACATTTAGATAGCCTTGTATATTTCGTCTACTGAGCATGTTAACCTGTTTTCAGAGTTGCTCCCTTAGAGAGGTTCATACATAGGAAAATTTTGTGATTAAGATATGTCAGCCTGTTCCCAGACTAGTACCCTTCATTCCCTTACTTTTTCTTTAAGTGCTTTTGGTTTCTATCAGATTATTGAATATTTTGGTGTATTTTCCTTCACTTAAAGTCATACAAGAATTGATGCCATTAAAACCAAGGAAATGAGCTAGGTGATGGTGGCGCACGCCTTTAATCCCAGCACTCAGAGGCAGAGGTAGGCAGATCTNTGTGAGTTCAACATCAGCCAGGGCTACACAGAGAAACCCTGTCTCCAAAAATAAAAACAATTTAAAAACAACAACAACAACAACGAGAAATTAAACAAGCGTGTTGTACTATGTAGCTATAATACCAGAACTTGGAAGGCTGAAGCAGGAGAATCAAGTTTAAGACCAGTTTGAGCTACATAACAAGTCTGAGGAAAGCCTGGAAAAACCCTGTCTAACAACAACAAAAACCCAGGAAGTTAATCTAGAAGTTTAGCTGTCAGGTAACTCTAAAGCATGGAAGGTGGAGAAATGGGCATTGGCAGCACTGAAGAAGGTAGAGTAGTGCCCATCTAGAGCACAAGCTTCTGCAGCCCAGACACTTAACTTGAAACTACTTAGTGTTTCTAGGCCTCCGTTTTCTTGTTTTTAAAATAGGAAAGTAATAATATTTATATCATAGGATTATGTGAAAATTCATAATACTAGTATTTATAACTCTGGATTCTAAGATCCCATGACTAAAACGCTCATTTATGTATTTTGAAGATCTTTACATATCAGCAGCTTTACAAATATGTGCATAGTATTCTCTTGTAGGGATTACCTATAAGCATCCTTTATCCAGCCTCATAATGGACATTGAAGCTTACATGAGTTACATTTATTGTATTTAACTGTTGAAAAAGCCACTCCAAAACTTGGGATTTGGAATAACAACCAGGTATTTGTTCATTTGGCTGGTTCAGCTAGGCAGGGAGGTTCCTGGATCCTCTCCGGTGGAATGGTCCAGGGTAGCCTCGCCATACCTTGCTTTTGGTGCTCTTTCTTGTAATTGTTTCTCCTCACTGTGGTACTAGATGAAGCTTCTGGTGACAAGAACATTGCAGAAGAAGGCATCAGAAGCTGCAAGATCTAACCATGATCTGTCATGTTTAGTGGGTCAGATCAAAGTATACTGTCAGCTAGTGCAGGAGATAGGAAATACAGTCCTCCCATTGATAGAAGCAACTGCAAAGAGTTGTTAGGTTTAATCCCAGAGAAGTTGTTAATTTGTTCTGTACCATCCTGGCTGCTACAGCCCTGGACATAAAATCAACAATAAGAACCTCCCTATAGCTAATAGTCCTGATTTGTTTGAAAATGACATAAGAAAATGAATGAATGGTATCAGGGAACTAGAGATTTCAGTTTTGAAGCTGAAATAGTGGAGGTTTTAAGTATAAATAATGATAATTTGCAGCATGAATTCTAAGTCATATATCAGGGTGAAAGCTGAAAGATCAGAGAAGCAGAGCAGCCAGCCACTAGAAAGACTTCTTACCTCTAGGAATCCTCAAACTCAAAGGGCTGAGCTCCTGTCTCCACCCCACCTTAGCACTTCCTCTCTCCACCCAGCCATATCACTTCCTGTTTCCTCCTCCCAAGTACTGGGATCAAAGGCATGAGATCCCAAGTGCTGGAATTAAAGGTGTGTGCCACCACTGCCTAGCCTCTAGTGGCTAGCTCCGTACCCTGATCTCCAGGCAAGCTTTATTTGTTAGGGTACAAACAAAATATCACCACATTAACTCAATAGAAAAAGGAACTATGAAATATGAGGGAAAGTACTCATCTTTACAATATATGGTCAGTCAGTAATTATTCTCCTTTCCCTATCCTTTAAAAAAAAACAACAGCTTATCAAAATAGCAGACATCAAGAGTTTAACTTGTTATTTGGTCAAGTCTATGGGAAGTAGAGCAAAACATACATGGGCTGAGTCTCTCTTGAGTTGGGCAGTTTCATCTTGGATCTTTTGTTCCAACAATTTGGAACAATTTGTACTCACCTTTGGGGTCTGCCAACATTAAGGCTAGCTGTAGTATTTAGTTTGTTTAACTTTAATTAAGAATTAAATTGAATGCCAGGTGGTAGTGGGGCACTCCTTTAATCCCAGCACTCAGGAGACAGAGACAGGCGGATTATCTCACCAGCCTGGTCTACAGAATGAGTTCCAGGACAGGCAGGGATACACAGAGAACCTTGAGGTGAGGGTGGGGGTAAATTGAGCTTTTTTTTACATAGTTGTTGAAAGTTTTTTAATGCTGAATCTTTAGAGTCAGTAATGCTGCAGGTTTCTTCTTCAAAGGAGCCTTAGTTTAGAATTCTCTCCAAGGTGACTTCAGTGAGGGGGAAGAAATGATTATTACAGCACATGATACTAGGTAGTTGAATCTTTACTTGGAANAAATTGGTTTAAATTATTGCTCATACATGAAAATGAATTCCTAAAGAATCCTTGATCAAATGCAGTTTTAAATGGTGCTGTGAGGTTGGAAAGGTGGCTCAGCAGTTAGAACACCAGCTGCTCTTTCGGAGTACCCAGGTTCAGTTCCCAGCATCCACATTGCATTTCACAACCATCCACAACTCCAGTTCCAGGGCATCCAATGCCTCTTCTGACCTCTGAGGGCACATGTGTGCATATAGGTGCATGCAGGCAAAATATTCATACACATAAAATAACAAATCTTAAAAGAATTTTTGAAATCATACTGTTGAGAACAATATTAGGATATTCCATGTTTTTCTGAATTCTACATGTACTCTTTTCCTAAGCTTTAAACACGATCCAAGAAGGACTGGATATAGATGACTCAGTGGTTAAGAGCACTGGTTGCTCTTCCATAGGACCCAGGTTTGATTCCCACATGGAATTGTAACTCCAGTTCAGGGGATCTGACACCTTCTGGCTTCTGTGAGCACCAAGCATGCACTTGGAACACAGATACACTTGCAGGCAAAACATCCATACACATAAATGGATCAATATTTTTTAAAAAAATAAGAAAGCAAATATGGAAAAAGTAAATTTGGTCACATAAAGTTTAAGACAAGTTAAAGCCAGCAAGATGGCTTTTCTGTCAAGCCTAACAACCTGAGTTTGATCCCCTGGACCTACATAGTAGAAGGAGAGAAATAACTCATGCACATTGTCCTCTTGACCCCCACATATACCATGGCATCCTTGCACATGAGCTTGCACACACACTCAAAAATTTTAAGTAGTGTTTAAGGTTTAGAACATAACATTAGACTGAGCAGATGTGGAGCGTTTTGAGCATTCCAGTATAACTGTAACATGGAAGGGAGCACACCGTAATGGCTACTTTCAGAAGGAGCTCTTGTCTCACAAACAATACAATCCAGTGCAGTTCATGTCAAAATTTGGGGTTGTTTAGACTCTGATATTGCATATGTAAGTCACAATTGGAATCATAAACTAACATGGTTGTACACAGTTATATTTACTCTGGAACTTGATCACCTCAGTCTAAAGACTGCTTTGAATGTTGCTTAACCCATGGCCTTTGAAAAACACTTTTTTTAAAAATGGAGAATGAGCCATCTGTACAACAAATAAGTGCCTAGCAAGATAATAGACTGAAAAATTTGGGTTGGTTTTCTAGTTGGGGGAGTGTTGATTGACTATATAAGGGTAATTAAAGGGCTGGAGAGATGGCTTACAACCACCTGTCATGTCACTCCAGTTCCACAGGATCTCACACCCTCCTGACCTCAGCAGGTACCAAGCCTACCCTTGGTACACAAACATACATGCAGACAAACACACACATCATAATATTTTTTTTCCTTTAAAAAATAATTGAGGTCTGGTGAGATCTCTGCCTAAAGTACTTGATTAAAGTAAAGGACCTCAGTTCAGATTCCTACAGCCATGTAAAACCAGGCACAGTAGCTCAGGAAAGCTGTAATCCCAGCTTTCCTGTGATGGAATTTGGAGATAGACAGGAGAATCTCCAGAAACTGGTTGGTCAGTTAACCTGGTACATACAGAGAACAGGGAGGCCTGACACCCAAGGTGGAACATTGACTGCAGATATGTATACCTGTACTCACACCAGGACTGGGAAGGGGGCATGATTGAAACAGTAAGTGGGAGTGAGAAGTTTGAAAGTGGAGGCAGAAATGACTGGACCACTATAGGGGCATGACTCGTGAGACAAGCTCAGTGGGAAGAAGTCCAGGGATATCACTTCTGAGAAAATCGGCAGGAAGGGTATCTACAGTTCAATTCACAAGATGGGTAGGCTTTTAAACCAGGAGGAGGCTGTGGAAGGATTTGATGAGGTAGAAAATCTGGAATTTTGTAGTATAGCTAGCTGTTCTGAATAGTGTGTTCCTTAGACCCCAGAGCCTCCCTCACCCCAGGACTCTGAGGGTATCCATGAAGTTAGAACTACAGTCATATACTATTAGAATATTATTGCAGGATCCTTTACATCACCATATACTTTAAGGTACTGAGGCACTTATAACTATGACTGCCATCACTTAGAAGGCAAGTCTGTCTGGCACTAATGCCATCCTTGGGCTCCTCCATTATCATAACTTCACACTAAAAATGTTGTCAGGTGCAAGGAAGGATACTTTTGACAAAATAGCAAAAAATTCTCACTTTATTAAATCCTAAACTCAGTACAAGTTTTTGTGCTATTCTGTGTGCCAAATAAGGTATCTACTTAAAATGTTTCTGCTATATTTGGAGTGCATCAACTTTCTTGAAGAAGAGTACTCATGCACTTACTGGAGCTATGATCTGAATTAGCTGCTTTTAAAAATGGATCTGTGGTGGTGGTTTTGAGGCACTCTTGCTGTCTTTGAACTTGATTCTTGTGCATCAGCTCTCAAAGTAGTATATATTCAGTAAGTTTTAATGGTTATAAAGGGGTTCTGAGGTGAGAAGAGCACTGTTACTGTGGCAGTTTTTAGAATTAGATTGTTTTCTCCGGCCCTCTCCAGAAACTAAAGTTGAAGTTGTAGTATTGATCCAAGATGAGAATTTAACTAAATTGGTAAGATAAACCTGGAGAGCCAGTTGGCCTTTCCAGGATGTGGCTAGGACAAGGATAGGAAGGGCAAAGGATGGGAACCAGCTGTCTATGTATGTGTAACCTTTTAAAGTACTAGAAAATGGGGAATTGTGAGAAGGTATCAGTGATCCTAGTCAGATACAATCTCAGCTTCCAAGGGGCATCCAGTCTTTCATGGGAAATAAACTGTGGAAGAAGGCATACACACAGGCAGCCATGATTCACACTATCTGAGTAGTAACCACAGATCTCTGGTGTGAGGAGATGAGCTTTCTGATTGTGGTATCAGCACTTGCCAGCTGCTTCCAGTTTCTCTCTCTTTGTCCTTTGATAGCTGTGAATAATGCAGAAATCATACTTATGGTAAAGGGGACTGAGATTTAGTTATTTTTAAAATAGGGAAGGTATCATTTGAAAACTTTACTTGCTGGTTTAAGGACCTAGACTTTAACTGGAAGAAACTAATGGATGGGTCTTAGAAATGCTTTAGCTGCAAATTATCTATTTGCCTTGAAGCACTCCCTTCCAAAAAGCCAGCTAGTTTGAACTAACTGGAAGTATCTCACAGGCTTACGAATAATACCATTAGAATTTGGTTATAGTCTCCCAGACTTTCTAGACAATCAGTATCTTAACCAGGCAGACGGCTTTGTTGTGGCACAGGTTTGGCTTTGCTCTTTTGTTTTTTGTTTTGTTTTGTTTTGTTTAGAAAGTTTGTGTGTCTAGCCCAGACTGATTTTAAACTCACAATCCTCCTGCCTCCTGAAGGCTGAGTTTGTAGTCAAGTGCCATCACATCCAACCAAATTGCTTTCAGTTGCCTCAAGGAAAATCTTAGGGAATAATTAATTGTGGGACTCTTAGAAGTGAGGAGCAGGAACTAAGGTGGTCTTACCCCATACAGACAACAGGGATCAACACGTATCTCATACATCTCGCACACACTTAGGTATAGTAAGTGTTTAGTGTTTAGGCTTTGATTGGGGGTGCCTGAGTTCCTGACCATGCGTGCCGTCGTCATGAGGGTGCACCTGCATATGCCAATTTGCAGACGGGTGAGAGTGATGTTGCTACTTGCAGGTAGGTAACTAAGAAATCACTTTAAGAATAGAGGCTTTATTAACTAGATTGTCCATATTTGGGGTTTGCTTTGTTTTAGTGTCACATTCTCTAAAAAGCCGTGTTCTTTACTTGTTACAGGTTCTTAGACTTAAGCCTTGGAATTTTCAGTAGCACTTGATGGTCTGTAACTGATATCTTGTCTATCCCATACCTTGAGGTTTCTGTTATGGTTTAATTTGAAGAAAAGATCTTTATTATAGTAACTTTTCTGTTATTATAATACAATATCATGTCCAAAAGCAGAATTTGATCAGCCAAGATCTAAAAAAATTAAATAATGTTTAAAAAAAAAAACTTTCCTGTGACCATGCAGGCCTTTTTCTATGTTGACAGACAAAATGATCATTTAAAACATGATTATCCCGGGCTTGGTTGTTAGGTCCCCACATGCCGCTTCTCTTCCTTCCCAGGCCACTGTCCCCTATACACACAGTCCTGCTTAAACTATATTCTTGGACTATTTGGTAATTGCAAGTTTTCTTCTTCCATGTCCCTCATATAAGCTGCAACCAGAAGGTGTGACCCAAATTAAAGGTGGATCTTACCACCTCAAAAGATTTAATTAAGAAAAATCCCTTCGCAGGTGTACCTAGCCATTTGGGTTTTAGTTAGTTCAGATATAGTCAAGTT
Source organism: Neotoma lepida (assembly GCA_001675575.1). Taxonomy (NCBI): domain Eukaryota; kingdom Metazoa; phylum Chordata; class Mammalia; order Rodentia; family Cricetidae; genus Neotoma; species Neotoma lepida. The sequence goes on from LZPO01076178.1 coordinate 92,071, forward strand.
GATGACCAAGAATAGCCATCACACTGGAATACCTAAAACTGGAGGAAAAAAATAAGCATAACCAAGAAGTACAGGAAGAAAATAAATAGACCTATTTGGTATACAAAGTAAGACTGAGAATACTAAGAGCAGCAAAATGGTGACACTTGGCACACCTTCAAATCTTTAGATTCCTATGTGTTGTTTGGAGAACCTA
>LZPO01076179.1:0-12029 GCA_001675575.1 Neotoma lepida
CAGCTGCCATCCTGGGGTCTCACCCAGGCTCTGCAGTGCCAGCCAGCTGCCATCCTGGGGTCTCACCCAGGCTCTGCAGTGCCAGCCCCAGGTGGGCAGATCTGCCTCAGGATCAAGCCTGCACAGGGCTCTCCCAGAGGCTATACGGGGTGATGGTACCTAGCAAGTGGATATCAGACTGCACTGGCTGTCAGGACCACATGGAAGGAGCTTCCTCTGAAATATTGTAAGAGCTGCCTTCTGGAGGCTGACAACTTTAAAATAATGTTTTAAAAATGCAAATCTGGAAGGATAGAACCCCGTCATTTGCTCTCTGCCTCAGCACCCCTTTCCTCAGAGAGAGTGTGTGTAACTGGAGGAGAGCCCACATCAGCTTCCCTTGTATCTACTATGCAGTTACTTGGAGATCATTTTCTACCTGGGCTGAACAAGTGCCAGACTGCTAAGACACGGTTATATGAGAGGGGGTCTGGCCAAGAACGCAAGGAAACATTTTCAGAATGTCTCAATTCTTCAAGCTTCTTCTTTTTTTTTTTTTTAGCCAGTGAACTAGTGTTTCTTTTTTCTTTTCTTGGCAGTGAAAGTGGCACTGAGCTGCTGTCTGGCAAAAAAATTACTGATTAAAATGTGAAACCTTATGAGATCGCTTTGGAGCCCAGATCTGCCAATGTGCAAAATTAAAAAAAAAAAGTTTGTCAGTAACAATAAATAAGAAAAATCCCAGATTATTCTGTTATATACTTGCTGACATGCCTGAAAAAATAATGAGCAGAACTAATAATTTCAAGAGGATACTGTAGGGGGCTGGTGAGATGGCGCAGGAGATGGTTTGGTAGGTATGGTAGTCGCCATCAAGCCTGAATCTGAGTTTGAGTCCCAGGACTGCAAGGTGGAAGGACAGATGACTCCCACAAGTCCTCAGACTTCGGTATGCCCGCGGTGGCATGCATGGCCCACACATACACAAATAAAAAATTTAAAACACCATAGGTGCTTCGAGGATAATAGCAGGAAGCAAATTTAATATATTCCTTTCAAACTTGAGTCTGCCCCAGTTAGAAGCGGCGGCACACACACGTCCGTGACTAACTCACAGATGTGTCCAAACGCTTTCTTACCGCAGTGAGTCAGTAAAGAAAGCAGCTGTTGACTCATGACAATGACACAGAAATAAGATCCACTCTGAGTAAACATCAGAGAGAGTGGTACTCCTCCTCTCACCCCGGCCACTGCAGCCCGGCTCTCAGCGGCTACTCAGCAGTTTTGGTTATTCAGGACCACAGAAAACCCCAAAGTTCACTAAGATTCAATATTTGACCATGTTGCCACAGTGTGGCAAATGTTTATTTACTATAATTATGGAACTTAAGGGAGGATTCCTTGTTTGCTAAAAACTGACTGAATTTTATGGACACAGATTCTTCAAGTTCCCGGTGAGTAGGAAACCACGAAGATTGCTCTGTTACTTGAAGAATTCTCTGGGATTCATAAAGCGCAGAGTGTCTCCCGTTTCCCCCACTCATAGTACCCACTCTGTATCTGGGGAGTGGACCTGTAGGCAGCCACATAGGTAGCTCTTGGCTTTCTGGAGGTTCTGCTGATGGGATACTGGTGGTCAGAGCGAGGGCTGTTTGTTCTCTTGGTTTCTTCTGAGGTTGCCTGGGCGGAGGGAGGGGATAGGAGGGGTGGCTTTCCCTTTACTCAAGATTGTAACTCCATGAACTACCTTCTTCAGCGCTATGAACTAGCATCTTCAGGGTTTAGTATTTACTCCCTTCTCTGCCTGGTCGGATCTTACGTCACAGTTTGATCTCTGCTGTTAACTCTTCAGGATTTGATTAAAGCTTACCCTACCTTTGTGCTGATTTTGAGATAGGGTCTCACAGTGTAGCCCTGGCTGTTCTGGAAACTTGCTATATAGATCAAGCTGGCCTCGATCTCACAGAGCCCCTGCCTCCTGAGTGTCAGGATTAAAAGGGTGCATCCTTGTATTGATTGCTTTTTAAATTATCCTATTTGGTGTGTGTGTTCCACATCTTGATGAGACTTTTTATCTTACATAATGCTTTCTATAGTTGTATATTCTGGGTTAATGGTGTTTTGACACAACTCATGAACTCTCTACAGAAGGCTGAACTATGTGGATCTGAGGCTCAGGATTCCCCATTACTTACTTGGGGTTCCAGATCACCCCGACGTTTGTAGATGGCTTTTTCTCCAGCCAGCCCATCAATGATCTTGGCATCGTCTAGTTCCCCAGTAGCTTGGTGTCTTAGCCACTGTCTTTCTTTACCTTTGGCCTGCAATGAAACAAACATATGCACATGAATCTTGATGTACTCAGTGCTGTTGTTCCTTGACACACTTTTTGCATGAATAACAGGAAACACACCAGGATCCTATCAGTAAAGATGGCTCTGCAAGAACGTAGCCTCTGCTCTGCTTACAAGAAAGGCTTTTTGAGTGTGTTTTGTCAGTTGTAATTGTTTTAACACGCGGAACAATACGAACAGGAAGACAGTATGCAAATGAACCCCAGGGGAAAGCTTGATGTCTGGAAATGTAAGGATGACGTAGTTCTTATGGATTTTCTGTCACAGTGAACCCAGAAAATTTATTAGGTAACAAAGTAATCAGCCTTAACTTGTTAACGGTCATAGAGCCTGCAAGCCGATCTTCAGCGGTCTCCCTCTGGACAGGAACAGTTTTGTTACTCAAATTCCTGAGACTTAGTGTGCAAACTAAAACAGCTGAGGAGGACTGGAACAGTCTGCGCCCCACACGGCTCTCTGCTTTTCTAAATCTGGAAATCATCTGAATTACTTTTCAAAAGATATTTTCATGCATGCTTTGCCACGGTAACTTACAACTATGCCAGGTAGCCCAAGAGGACAGTTAAATGATAAAGAACCCTGTGCTAGCTAGTTTTATGTCAACTTGACACAAGCTAAAGTCATCTGAGAGGAGGGAACCTCAACTGAAAAAAAATGTCTCCATAAGATCAGCTGTAGGCAAGCCTGTAAGGCATTTTCTTAATTAGTGATTGATGAGGGAGGACCCTGCCCACTGTGGATGGTGCCATCCCTGGGCTGGTGGTCCTAGGTTCTGTAAGGAAGCAGGCTGAACAAGCCATGGGGAGCAAGCTAAGGAGCACCCCTCCATGGCCTCTGTATCAGNTCTCGCCTCCAGGTTCCTGCCCTGCTTGAGTTCCTGTCCTGACTTCTTCAATGATGAGCAGGACTGTAGAAATGTAAGTAACATGAACCCTTTCCTCCCTACACGGTTTTTGGTTGTGACGTTTCACCATTAATAGTAACCCTAATCAAGACAAATTCTAACATCCCAAGCAAGGCACATGATTATGAGAGCCCATGAGCACAGTTACATTAGGATGTATGCTAAAGGAGCTTTGGGAGTGCAAACCAGATTTTGATGTTTCTGTTTCAGAAATATCAAAATAATGGAGGAGAATGGAATTATAGTTAGAACTTGAGGATTTTATATTTGCTTTATGGTAACAGGAAGGGGTTTAAATTTAGTTTACTCTAGCTGTGATAGGCATTAAAAATTGCCAAAAGAACCTGATATGATGCAGGAGTGAAACCATCACTGGTTAGTATGGTCATGGATCAGCTGGCAGAGTGGGTGGGTAATCCTTAAGGTCAGTACCTTTGATTTATGAAAATTAGTGAGTGGCTGAATGTGTTATCTGACACAGCATAGAATACTATACCAGTACAAATCCCATACTCCCCCTAAACCCAGCTTAAAAATTCAACTTCCATATTGCTTTAATGGAGATGAAAGCTAACCACTGCAACCATCGTCACATTTACTTATTCTTTGTTTATTGTCCTAGCTGCTAATCACGTGAGAGTCATTAATGACAGGCAGCAACATGGTGNCTTCCAAACATCAAAGAATGTCAGGAAGCCTGTAGCATTACCAACCAGTCAAAAATGACAGGAAAAGCCTGGCAGTGGTGGCGCACGTCTTTAATCCCAGCATTAGGGAGGCAGGGGCAGGTGGATCTCTGTGAGTTCGAGGCCAGCCTGGTCTACAGAGTGAGTTCCAGGACAGCCAGGACTACACAGTGAAACCCTGTCTGGAAAAACAAAGCAAACAATAACAGAAAGAATGCCAGGAGAAGGATGAAGCCAAGTCCTGATCTCTGGCTCAGGGGAGCTGGCCTGAGAGGAATGTCTGTCTGACCTCTGATCACCCAGTGGGAAGGAGGCTGGAAGACTCTATCTGCCCCATCCTCCTACACCTGTAGCTCTGTGTCTTACCAAGACTTTACAGGATCTAAGCTTTGTCCGACTATGCCCTATTTCCATGCACGCATGGAATTCCTGACAAGAATATACATGTGGGTCAACTGCCCACCAAAATTAAAATATTCATGCTGGTGAGCTGGGAGTTTTCTTTATTTCATGTTTACATCAATATATCATTATTCAAATATGATAATTTTGATAAAGGAATGATACCCCAAATATATAAAATTCTCTTAAAACCCAAGTTTTAAAGAATTAAAAATGGGAAAAACCTGTTATTGTTTTGCTAAATGGACATATTGTCAAATTACGTTCTAAATATTTATGTTGACAGTCATAGATCAGTGTTGCTCTCTACAGTTACCTGCACAAGACACACACAAGAGGGGGCTGTCAACATTCCACCATGGAGGGCAGCAGGGTTCATCAGGTTCCCACCTCTAGCCTGAGGAGCCATTGGCAGTTAATGGTTGTGGGGGTATTTCATTATTCTTAGTGTGATAGCCACTGGTAAGCTATGCATGCTCCAGTAATAACCCCACACCTGTCCTCATGGAAGCCCCCAGTAAACCCAGTGGATCTCTAAACATGACACGAAAGCTAGAGGGAAACTTGACAGGAAGGAGTTCAGAGGAAGTGTGTGTGCATGTGGCGGGGTAAGAGGGCAGTGGGGGATATAATCAAAATACATTATACACATGATCAGACTGTCAAAGAATAAACCTTTTTAAAGGGCAAACATTTAATAACAGAATGCCTTCTTTATTGAGGTGCATGTGAGAACACGTTCAGCACTCTACCATCATTAGGGAGCTGCAGATTAAAACAGCTGTAAGATATCACGCCATGCCTAGGAATGGCCAGAATCCAAAACTCTGACAGCAGCAGCAAATGTGGGCGAGGATGGGGGAATGAGAGGAACACGCACCGCTGGTGGGAATGCTACCGCCACTTGTGAAGCAAAACAAAACTCACTCTTATGATCCAGCAACTGCATACTTTAGTATTTACACAACAAGTAAGAAACTTGCATCTACACAAAAATTTGTACATGATGTTTTATGTATACTGCAAAACCCTGGAAGCAACACCAAGATGTAAGTGGATAAACTGTGGTATACTCTGGCAATGGGAGATTTAGCACCAAAAAAAAAAAAAAAAAAAAAAAAAAAAAAAAAAAAAAAAAAAAAAAAACAAAACAAAACAAAAAAAAACCATCAAATGTGTAGTGATCTTGCTGTACTAAAGTGATCAAAGTATTATGATTTGTTATCTTACAGGTGACCATAGGGGGCTGGAGAGCTGGTTCAATGGTTAGAGCACCTACTGCTCTGGCAGAGGATTCAAGTTCAGTTTCCAGCACCCATGTCAGGTGGCTCATAACCACCTGTAACTCCAGCTCCAGGGGATCTGAGTCCCTCTTCTGGCCTCTATAGGTACTGCATTCACATGCATAAACCCACAAACATACAGTCATGAGGTTGCCTATAATCTCAAGACTCAGGAGGCAGAGGTAGGAAGACGGCAAGTTTGAGATTAGCCTGAGCCTCAAAGACTCTGTTTCCACCTCCTGGGGGGGGGGTCCTGTATTTTGTATTCAATTTTAATAATATGTTCCTAATAATTTCATTTCTATTGGCTATTATAAAAGCAGTAGTCTATGCTGAATGGAATCAAATCTGTGTGGGCCTGCAGCTGTGTTCTGGAGAGCCATCTTGCTGGTTTCTGGCTACACTTTGCCACCCTCACTGAGGGAGCACACAGGGTTACTGGCATTACACAGCAATGCCGAAACAGTTGGAGGGTTTACTCAGTCACGCAGGGTTGGTCGAAGGTGGCAGGAAGGGGCCACATCAAAGTTCTTGCTCTGGCCACAATCTGCAGTTTTATAGTCTACATAAGGCCTCATCCACTCTTGGCCAGGAGCTTATTTTCAGCAGCCTCATACTATGACCTGAGTGTTAGAAGACCCGTCTGAAAACAATTTCCCTATGGCTTACATAAAGATTCAATAGGGAACATGAGTAAATGTGTTGGCATCTGGCTAGTGGTACAAAATGTCTTATGATCATATATAAGAATTACACATAGGGTGGAATGACGGAGTCGGAAGAAGCTAACAGGGACCTGGCAGGTAACAGGAGCCTGACTTTGGGCTCAGACCCGTGCTTCACTGACCACACGACCCAGGAAACTGCACCATCTGTGTAGTCTTCATATTCCATGGGCCTGTGAACACTGTCTCAGCTGAACTGTTACATCCTGTAGATTTTGAAATTAGGTATCTGGTTAATCATTTGCGGAGCTCTTTCCTTGGAAAATGAATGTTCCCTTGTGCTTTGGCACAGTTTAGATCTTTTTAAAAATGAAGACTTTGGTTGGAGAGATGGCTCAGCAGCTAAGAGTGCTTGAAGTGTCTCCAGAAGATTGAGTTCCGTTTCTACATCAGGTGGCATACAACTGCCTACAATCCCAGCCCCAGGGGATCCAACGCCCTCTTCTGGTCTCTGTGGGCACTGCATACACATGACATTCTTCACTCTCACACACACTCACTCACTCAATAATAATAATAAAAATGAAGTCTTAGAGTTTTGGGTTAAGACAGAGGATTAAAGCTGCATCACATACTCTAATATCTAGCAAAACATGATAAACATTTCTTCAAAAGAACAGTAACGAATAAATACCAAAGAGTAAACTGAAGACAACAGAAGACTCCATGGGAAGGAAATGTAAGGTTGCAGAGCAGAGTCTGGCTTGACATCCCCAGCCCCCCACCGGGTGAGGCTTTGCTCTCTGTGTCATTTAGGGAATACACTGAACAGAAATAACAGTTTCTACTTAGGAAATACTGAAGTGTCTTAACCAATATTTAAGCTGTACCAGTGTCCACTGGTCCTGAGGCACTGGGAGCATTGTGAAACAGCAAAAAGCTGGGGCAATACAGGGTCAGGGGAGGGCAGGAAGAGGTGACAGGGGACAGAGAGAAAGCATACCCTGGTTGATCTAATCTGTCCCTCTGCTTCTGCAGTAAAATGATTTGTAGGGAGAGAGTTCTATTTGTGAACGTCCAGGAGAGGTGAGAGGGACACAGATCTTCCCTGAGGGGAGTCAGGAAGTCACTGTCTGGGTTACTGGTAAAATTACTGCTTCCTGGACAGGAAGAAAGGTGAGGTCAGCTATTTTCCCTTGGAGAACTTCACTAGGAAAATCATGTTTGCGTGTCAACCTGGAAATGACTTTTACTGATTGGCTGCTTAGGGCTCAAATAACTTTCTCCAGCAGTTTTTGTGTACATCCAGATTTTGCCCACAAGGAAAGATTACCTGTAAGTTATCCAGGATGACTCGGAGGGCATGCACCTGCCGTTGAACAGCGCCCGAAAACCGTTCATAGGTTGCAGCATCGTACTCACTCATCTGGATCTCCTTTAGCCTGAAACCAGAGGGTGGAGAGAAGACACTGCTTACATGTTTGTGTGAGCCTTTTGCACTTGCTTACACACTGACAGAACTGTAACAACTCCTTGGTGACTCACACCGACTTTGAGGAGGAAAAGCAAGAGATGAAGTCACCAGGTTCAAAGGAGGGTAGTGCCCAGAGGTGCCCTGGTAATTGATGAACAAATTGTTGTCCAGGACAAAGGCAGAAAGCCCTGACTGTACTGCATATATGATGACTTCTCTCGTGCAAACAGTCCCATCAGGTGGCTCCAGGGGATGTGATGCCTTTTTCTGGCCTCATAATTAAAGTCAAAACAAAGCACAGCCATTTGAAGCTAATCCTAAATAGGAGGGTCTTTCACTAAGTGAATGTTCTTGGGTTTCCCAATGTGATAGCCATAGTGCACTAATTTAACACACATTTCCATGCATGTCTGTAAATATTAAAGGTGCTGATACCAGGACAAAGGAATAACAGCATATCTCTCAAAAGCCTAAGCATGACACAATCCTCTACACTTTGTATTTATGTGTAGACACAGATGCTATATGCATAGCTGAAATTATATATAAAGTTATTTATCACCTGAGGTTGGGAGAACAATCTCAAATGAGGGAGAATAAATGGTTTCTATTCTTCATTCTCACACAAAACACTGGGAAAAATACAATCGCAATGGCAGAGGCTCAGAACTCCATGTATGTATGTAATAAGATCTTAGTTTTTGAGTCTCCAGTACTTAGCACAGTGCCTGGCACAGAGTGACACCCAATACATGCTGTTATGTAATACCTTGAAAGTACTGGCTATCAAAAGGTAAAGATAGATAAGGCCACTATAATATCCAAATACCACCCCCCAAGGTGAAATGCCAAGATGTCCTTCTAAATCCTATTAATTCTCTGTTCTACAGAACAAAAAGGAATGTGTGTATGAGACTTCGCCTCCTAATAATACCTCCTCTGTTTAGAGATGACAATCTCTGAATTCTCTATAAATTTCATTAGGTTAGGTCATATCCCTAGTGTAAGGGAAACAGAAGCTGGACACGATTAATACTGCAGGACATGCCATGTACCTACTTTATGCCTAGTCAATATGTGCTCTCTCAAAGAACTCAGACTAGTGCTGATTGGGAAACGTGTGGACAGAGCTTGGCCTTGGAGGGGGTAGGTGGGAAAGGAAGCAGGGAATACACACAGAGAAAGGATTCAGGCAGCTGGTGAGTCACCCGGAGCAGAGTGGCCTTCAGAGAGATCAGAATTAGCTTTAACTAGACAGCTATCTCTGGGGTGATCATCTTGCATCCTCAAACATCACAGGCTATTTTAATTATGAGGAAACCTGGAAATCATATTTCAGACTGTCAGCCTTCCCAGAGAGCACTCAGAAGATGTTCACAGTGGATCCTAAGTTCTGAACCTTGAAGACTGAAACGGGGAATGGAAGAACAAAGCAGGAAACTCTAGCCTCTGGGTTAGACCAGCCTCTCACTGCAGATATTCTCAGGCCCCTCCCACTACCTGACCATGTCTTCTTCCTTTTGAGCAAAGCTGCAGGGTACAGCTGCTTCACATCCAGAGAAGCAATGTGGACAGATGGCATGCTGTTGGTGCAGTACAAGTTTAAAGGGTATATTTATCACAAGCCTGAGAATTTTAGTCCTTATTGTACTTTTTCCATAGGTTTGACTTAAATACTATCATTTGGAATCAAGTATGAGGAAAGCAGACACAAGCCGAGATCTACTGTGTGAAGCTGATTAGTTATGCAAACAGTGATGGGTGCCCAGCCCACCAGACAGCTCTTCAAGTGTGCACAAGNACCTCCCTGTTGTCACTCACTTGTTGGTGACATTTCTGTATGTGATCCACAAGTCTTATGCTGGTGTCTCTCTGTTAGTCGGCTTCAATTAATCAATTCTTAATTGCAGGGCCAATATCTGGTTTAAATCAATGCTAACTGAATGCCGTGAAGAACCCATCAGTCACATTAGGTCCTTTGCACCACAGTAGACTTGTAACTAATGGTGAGGACTGCCAAGTCCCAACCAGGGACTGACAAGGGACGCCATCCAGGCAACCCTCCAGATCAGTAGTTTTCATCATCTGTAGATTCAACCAAACTTGGAATGAAAATATTCAGAAAAAAAATTGCTTCTCTACTAAACATACACAAACCTTTTCTCATTAACTAAACATTAGTTCATTAACTAGATACAAGGTCTGACGTGCCATAAATACTTTTAGAAATTACTTAAAGCACACATGTAGGTCATTTTATAGGAGAGAATCGAGTATTTAGTGGGGACTTGGAACCAGGCCACCATAGATACCAAGGACAAGTACTAACAGCTGACACTGGCCCTCAAATGTATGTGTGTCACTTCTTTTCTGCAAGTGTTTGCCACACTCCAGGTTCTGTCCTCATGGAACTTCCAGCCAGTGGAAAGAAGNATTCCTCATACAAGTGATAGGATGGTAGGGTGACCACAGCTGTGGACAAGGGACAACGTGCTGTAAAAATGTCAGGACCTGACCTCATTGTGCATGTCCCACTCTGTCATCAAAAGCAAGCAGATGATGGTAAACAATTATTACTATAAAAATGAATGTGTGTATAAGGCTTAANTGTGGGTCTGTGGGAATTCTGTCTTATTTTAGTGCTNATATGTAGAGACACAGTCTGCAATATTTATGACAAGATGAGATAATATCTTGGATTAGCTTCAAAACAATCCAGAGTGGAGAATGGTATTGGGGGCAGGGGTCCACAGGAGTCATGTGGTTTTCTTTACTTCCATTTTGGACTTGAAAAGGTCCATAATAAAAAATTAAAGACAAATTTTTGGCAGTACTAAGTAGATACTCATCAAATGGGTTGTGAACCCCACTTCTAAAGGAGTATTTTCTCGTTTGGTTGTGCCGTCTTTCCCAGGATCTCTGCGTGTTTTATTTCCTCCTCCTCACAGCCTGCCTGTACCTTCACCACCTTACAGTACTCTCCTTGGCTGAGCTGCTTTCTCCAAGGTACTGAAGAGTCAGGGACAGCTTCCCTCTTACCCATCTCCCCAGTCCCATGGTCACCACACTCAGTTGTCTTAGGACAACAGGTGACCCTTGACCTTTTCCCCTTGTAGGTTCTTAATAGTGTCCCAACAGGCTCTTATTCTAGTGGCAACCAGCAAAGAGGTGGCTTTCTCATGGCTAAGTGTCATGTGAAGTCTTTCTGCCTCCTGTGAATAGTCATGTGTCAGGGCACTTTGTACGTCCATGTAGGCAAATTAGGATAATTACTTGTGAGGGCTGGGGTATGGTAATAACAGCCATCCACTAACTGAAGAGGAGAATGATGCATGCCTAATTATTAGTTCTTTTTTCTCAAAGGAAACTTTATTATTAATGAGAAATGTCAAGCAATATTTTAGTTCTAGTAAGACTTTTCATTATGACATAACTTTCCTCCCACATTTTAAAAGAAATTACTACTACTTTGATCCCTAACAAGTTACCCACACTCACAACTTCTCTGAGAAGGGAGTGGGAAGCTNCCAGTCTCCAGAGGGCAGCACGGTGCAGAGAGTGGCCCTGCNGAAGGTTCTAGGGAAGCCGGTGACCAAGCTGAGGGCAACACTGATGTGCAACTGACACGAGTTATTTACCTGCTGTACCCACGTGGGGCCGGAGGCTTGCAGGCTTTCCTGAGGGTGTGGCAGGCTGGAGCTGCAGTTTTGTCTCTATTGTTCTCTGCTGTTTACTTGTAGGATGTGAAAGCACGGCATGTAATAACATACCAGCTGCTCTACGTGGGAGGAATTTCATAACTCACAGACACTTGAGCATGGTGCTGTCTAGCTGCCCCGGCTCCCTCCACTGAGCACAGAAATGGAAAGCTGCTCCCCACACCCTCAGCGTGTCCCTCAGTTTGAAAGGGTGTTTGCTGCCGAGCACATGTGGACTTCTAGTGAAATATCCTGTGGCTTCTTCCTTTCTAGGGGGGTCAATCAGAGTAGCCCAAAGCAGTCAAGGTGCAGCTGAAACCTGAATGTTCACCTAGCTTGGATTTCCAGGCTCAAGCTGCTGACAAGGCCTCTCCACCCAACCCCACTGCCCACCTCTCCTCAGCTGTTCCAGGCAGGCAAGCGGGTACTCTCCACCACTGACACCACCATTCTGACACACATTCTGGCCTGGTGATTGCTTTTAGTTTTTCCTTTCTGGAATGTTCTAGCTCTTTCCTTATCTCCAAATCCCAAATGAGTATAGGCCCTGTCTCATGTTAGCCCCAGAGATCTGGCCTTTCTCA
>LZPO01076179.1:16865-37251 GCA_001675575.1 Neotoma lepida
AAACCAACCAGGACAAGGGAGAATGAAGGATTCAAGACATTTAATATCAATACCTTTCTCTCTCTCCTCCCTTCCTCTGTGATGCCTCAACCCAATGCACACATGTACACACATGTGTGCTAGCTCCAGCACTGGTCCAAGCAGGCACAGGTCTATTGGAAGAATTGTTTGGACACCAGTCTTCACTTTGGATTGTGTGTGTGTACTTTCTGGCCTGTTGTTTATTTTGAAATAAAGAACTTCGAAAGAGGTAAGAAAAACAAATTCCTATGTGACAAGTGGCTTCACTTTGATCAAACGTTAGTTCTCTCCTATAGACAGAACATACAATCTAGCCAGTCTGCTAAGAGGTCAGCCCTTTGAGAATAAGTACTATAAAGATGATGAGTCAAAAGAAAAGGCCTCTCTGGTAGCCTCCTAGGTCCCCCAAGTCATGGTTTTGATATTCCAAGGACATTTAACTTATGATGGCTATCAGAGGCAGAAAGGAGAGGCATGTTCTTTGCCATCCCCAAGTTTTATCAGGCCATCTGCAGGGAAATGACTCTGCTCACACTGCCCACAAGCAAGCCTCATACCAGCCCCAAACGAGACATTTCAAAATAGACTAATTCTTGACAAAACCAACCATCGACCAAACCCTGATTTATTTCACAGAAGCACATACTGTGAAATTCCAGGAATATTTAATTAGAAGCACGGCATCTGGGGACTTTATNTAGTTTCAAATCGTGTTATAAATGCCAGTAGACTCACTCACAGGAATATATTTTGTAGGTGAAGCAGGGCAGCCGCTTGCAGACAGAGGCATGCTAAGGGGTGCTGGCTGTTCCGAAAGCAGATATGCTCCGGCCTTCTTTCATGAATGTGCGGGGGTGCAGCCAGAATGCACTTCCCCTGAGAACTGGGTTCCTCTACCACAAGCTTAAGAAAGTCATTCTAATGAGAAAATAGACACTGCTGAATTCATACAAGGGATAAACATTTTCTCCAACCCAGAAAACAGTCCCTCGTAATTTTTGGCATAACATGACACATGTGCCAAACCCCTTGACGTATTTCTCACAGCAGATGTACTTTACTTCCTATTAGGGAAGTGTGACAGGATCCTCAGAACCATTATCCTCCTACATATGAATTAAACGGAAGAAAACATGGATCTTGTAAACTGCAACTCATAAAATGTTCCAGAGTGAAGTAATGAGAAGCCAGTCCTGAGAAGGGACATGACTCACCAAAGCCCTATAATTCTGGGCAAGGCCCATATATTTCAGGTTCCTCCTTGAGTTTATGACTACAAAACAACNAAAAACACAACTCAATGAGATGGTATAAATAACCAGATCGTAACTCTTGGGGGACTGCCTGGACCACACAGTTGATTACTGCTTCCCATACAGGGACTAGATGTGGCATGGCAGACACTTCTAGGTCCCTACACAACACCCATTCCCTCTTTCCTCCTTTAGACAGAAGCCAGATGAATTATGGGCNGTATAATTAAGCACAGCTTTTCCATTGGCCTTACCATCGACTGGGCTAGAGATGTGACCTGAGATGACAGAGAAGTGTCAGGAGGCTACTGGGAAAGTTTCTTCCCAGGTCAAAAGAGGGTGGAGAGGAAAACATTCCCTAAAACATGGCACATATTACCTCACCAACCCTCAGCCCACATGCATGCACACAGAAACACATACATGTATGCACATAGGCACACGTGTATACACACACATGCTTCCTGCCATCACACACACACACACACACACACACACACACACACACGTGCACACGCTTCCTGTCATCAGACCCAGTTGAGTGAGGACATGGTGAAGGGCTGCAGCCTCTGCCTAAGGATTATATGACAATAGAGGGCCACAGCTTAGAGAAGAGGCCACACCACTCACACCATTATTTAGTTGCTGACTCTGCTACTTAGCTCTGATCTTCTACATGAGTAAGTAAGTGTCCTTCTAATTGAAGCCACTTTATGTTGGGTTTTCNGCTACTTGAAATCAAGTATATGCAACAAATTGACTCTCCTATTGAGGACTTGTGGAGACAGTAGTCAGAGGCTAAGGCCTTCACTTTCTGAGGATGTCTTACTTCTGAGGAGAAGACAGGCCTTGAACTTCCTGACCTGAACATTGCCATGCTAGCTGAGGATATGGTCAGTAGTAGAGCGTTTGCCGAGTACTCATGAGGCCCTAGCTTGGTTCAGTCCACACATCGCCACCCATAAACAAAACGACCCATAATGAATCAGCACAGCATCCTATGTATATTCAGTTGCCTGCTGCTTTCCCAACTGATTAAGAGGCAACTGAATTCATCCATACACTGATTCCTGTGCATGTCTGCAGTGCATCTACTGCTCACTGGGATACGGGGGTGCATGAAGCAGACTTGTTTTGCTTCTAGCAAGACACTGTGTGAAGGGGACCAGAGCAGTGCAGGATAACACAGGCTGTGATGAGGGACAGCACGCCTACCTGAAGCACAGCATTGTCATTCTCATCCTTAGGTCAGGATGTTCTTTCATGCATCTTGANGNAATGAGAGTCACAGTAACATGTCTCTAGGCATATGACCTTTCATATGATGCTGCTGGCTTAGAATAAAAAGCTGGCCATTGTCAGTTTCTATAAATGACCTGCTCCTTCTACAATGACAATGCAGGACAAAGATGCCTTTGCAAAGCCGTCAAGTTTGCATTTCATCTTTAGTTCTTGACTCATTTGCGGTTACATCCGTTTTCACACATATGGTGACTACTGCCCTCTTATCTCTCAGCNGTCCTAAAAAGTAGACTCTCATCTTTTGATTGCTAAACCATGAATTTTACTACAGCTGCAGCATGCACCACCGGTGCCCCACCTCCCAACAAATCCACGATGACACTGCCACAGCAATCCTATTTATTCAGTTGTCTACTCTTTTCCAACACCAGAAGGCATCCATATTTTAAGTGCTGTTATTACAAACTGGTAATTATGGTCCCCCACCTTTGATAGAAGGTCCTGGAATCAAAAAGCAAGCAGAGATACAGGATGAGGATGGGGTGTGGGTGCAGGAGGCCAACATGCTTGCCTGTGACATGGGTGAGAAGAGGTGGCTGGGCCTTCTCCTGTCCTGCAGAGCCNTATTTTCTGGTGTCAAAGAATTCTGTTCTTTTCCTGGGAGATTTTTCAAATGATCCACTGGCACTTTCCCCTTGCTTCTGGGCTGGGCCCCTTTATTCACTTCCCCAAACCCACCTTCTTTCTCTGCTAGGTACTCCTAGAGACTTTTGAACATTTTCATTTGGGGCCCAAGTGATGTGCTTAGTACATATTTTAAAATGTTTGAAATTGCAGCCCTAAACACACTTCCTCCATCTTGATGTTTTGGAATACACCCTATGTTATTTCAGGATCTCAGTTTACAGAGGCTTTGGCAAAGGACATTCTCCCTGGCCCTCTTCATCAGGACCCATCTCTATGTAACACCAACACCCATCCAAATTAAATATTTTACACATCTCACACACTTGCACTCAAAGGAGAGAGGAGGTATCACCTTGCTAACAAGTCACTGCATTTTTCCTTATCAGACAGTAGTAGTTACACTAGGCACCTAATGAGCAAACATCAGAGCTTTTCAGAGACAGAATTATAACTTTCTGCATATAACTTCAAATCAAGTTCTCATGTGAACAGATGATGGTCCTTGTCCAGTGCTGTATGACAGCCCATACCTGGCACACAGCAGGGCCACTGGCCAGCAGATCACCTTCTAACAGACCAGAAACACTCTCGCCTCTTGGTTCTCAGTGGTCCTTAGACTCAGGTCCTAGGCATCCCCAGCTTGACTGGCATCCCTCTGGCCCAACTTTCCATAGGCTCTGGAAAGGCTTCCAGCCAGAGCCCACGAGTCCATGGAGATGGTCTCTCCACTTGGGCCCAAACAAATTATCTGAATGGCTGCCAAAAATAAGACAGGGTGGCAAAAAGCACTGTCCAAAGCCACTTCTCACTTTGAGTACCTTGCTTGTTTTCTTTCTAAATTCAAAGAGGAATAACAGATGAAGATTTTTAGAAAATAGAATAGAATTGGAATAGAGAATAGAAATGGAAATAGAGAATGCAAAATAATGGCATCAAGGTGATTTTTTTTTTTGTGGGTCTTACTTAAAAATAAACCTTTGAGGGAAACCAAATGTTTTCACCGCCGAGTGCAAGTGAGTGCCAAAAACAAACATTAATACCTCACAAATAATTGACACCGGCACAGATGTACTTCCCTCCTGCTGCCACCCCACAGGAGGACAGCCAGTATTCTAAACATCTATAAAAAAGACATGCTAGCTAAATTCCGAGACAGGAGGGGCGGGGCAAACCACCGGGTCTTTATATATTCCACTGTTTCTATTTTTGCCTGATATTTTAAGAGCCTTCAAAAAGTTGCCATTCAACACTGTTGACCTCCAAAGTCAAGGGAAAGGGCAGTCATGCAAGGCCACCTCAAATATGGTAAAGACTGTGTCAATGTTTAAGCTCTACAATATGTAAAGTGGCCGTGACAGTAGACACTTAATCCCTGCATTGTTATTGAAGCTAAATGGTATCCGGTGGCATTTCCTGGCCAGGTGACTTCCATTTATGATCAGGTTTTGTGCTTTCTCCAGAACACAAGGCAAAATGAAAAGCTGCTCCACTCTCCATAGCACAGTGTTTTGTGAGGTACCCAGGGCAGCCAGGAAAGAGAAGGGTGTGTGGAAAAGCCATACTTACCACTACAAGCCAAAGGTGGTTTTGATATGACCCAGTGTCTAGAAATTCTTGGAAGCATCCACCACAACTATGTGCAAAAGCATTTAGCAAGGGGAATTCTTTTCTGAAAACAGGGACACTACGTAAACCAGAACAGGCGGGTCATTACTGCCGAGTCCCTGTGGGGAGGTATTTCTAGTGACAAACTTGACAACCGACTTTCTGTTTTCTTTGTTTCTACTGAAGCCTTGCTCTGCTGCTAATCATCATTTCTTCTAGGTACACCATGATGGNTCACCATCCCAGGCTGTAAAAACATTTACAAAACCCATGCCTACTCTGCTTGTTCCTGACTTCCCCTAACTTTCCCCTAGGTACCCAGAGTTCTTATAAAACCACGCAACGACACCCAGAGATAACAACTTTCCTCTTTCACACAGGCTCAGCATGGTGACTCACACACTTTTTCACAGCCACTGTGGGTCAGAACAATCCATCAGAATATAACATCATAGCCTGAAGAGCAGCAACAGGAATAAGCAGTCTGCACAGTTCAGGGGCGGAGAGCATTTGCAGTTTGGTGCTCCACACTCATGGGGTGCAGAGTCTTCCACACTGACGCAAAACAGCACCCAAGACAAAAGACTAAAAGTTTACAGATTAAATAATTGTAATAGACACCTTTATTATAGTATACTTACACATGCGTTTAGTATATAGACCCACATACATTTCTGTATGTGTTTGTGTGCGTGCATGAAGGCCAGAGATCGCAGCCTTGGGTGTCATTCCTTAGGTGCCATCTACCTTGTTTCTTGAGACAAGGTCTCTTACTTGGCCTCACTGGACCTCACTGACTAGGCTAGACTGTTTTGTCTGTGAGCCCCAGGTATCCACCTGTCTCTGCCTCCTCAGTGCTGGGATTCTAAGCACAGGTCACCACCCCTGTCCTTTTTGACATGGGTTCTGAGAATCGAACTCAGGTCCTCACCCATACACAGCAAGCACTTTACCAACTGGGCTATCTCCCCAATACCTGCCTCATATACCTTGTTGTTGTTTTTCAAGACAGGGTTTCTCTATGTAACAGCCCTGGCTGTCCCAGAACTCATTCTGTAGACCAGGGTGGCCTTGAACTCAGAGATCCACTTGCCTCCCAAGTGCTGGGATTAAAGGCATGCACCAAAAAAAAGATTTATTTATTTTATGTATGTGAGTATTTTGCCTTCATGTGTGCATGTGCACCATTTATGTGCCTGGTGCCTGCAGAGGTCAGAAGAAGGTGTTAGAAAGTGAAGTTATGGATGGTTGTGGGCCATCATGTGAGTTCTAGGAACTGAATCTGGGTCCTCTGTAAGAGTAGCAAGTGCTCCTAACTGCTCAGTCATCACTCCACCCAGGACATACACATTCTGAAATGAAACTGTTGTTAAAACCACACTACCACGACTCAGGGCTATAGGACATGAAGGAAGACATGACTTGGATCCTCCACTTGCATGGATTCTGGGTGAGTAGCATTGCTCAGTCCTCTGCAGCTCAGACAAGGACTGTGGGACAGGCACCGTCATCAGGGCCACGTCAAAGCTGCATAATGGCTGCAATGGTGGGGACTTTATAGAAGGAAAGACTATTACTAGACTCAGCAAAATATACTTTAATTTTTGTTTGAGGGTCCTTAGGCATGTGAAGATATTTCAGAACCCTAAATATCAGCAAGCAAGGCTTTCCAGTTCAGTTTAGAGCANTGTTAATACGATACACATCTGTGCCAAGGATCACCGGTATGAGCTACCCAGCGATCAGAAACAATGAGTGCACTAGCCATAACTAACCAAGCAGGTGAATGGGCTATCCTTTCTTCCACTCTGTTCTAAAGTGTCTTAGCCCNCAAACTGCCTCCTTTTCCTAAGAAGACTGGCCCTTCTGCCCTGCTCTGTCTCCTGTGTACCTGTCTCCCTCCTTCACCATGTTCCCTAGGTTTCCTCTGTGCCACCTCAGGGTTCCTTCAACAACACTGGTCTTGGGTGATTCTGGGCTTCAGGCAGCACAGCCTTTGGGAAATGATAGTGGGTAGGTCTGGGCCAAGGGTTCCATGGCATGATTCATACTGAAGGGACAGAACACTTAGTCCAGGGTATGAAGCCTTCCTTCCTTCCTCTGTACCCTTTCAAGGTCTGTCTTGTCCTGTAATTCTGTTTAAAAGTATTTTATTAATTATTTTATAGATATGAGTATTTACTTGCATATAGGAAAAGTACATCATGTGTACAAACTATGCAATTCTTTTATTTTTTTATTTTTTCAATACAGGGTTTCTCTATGTAGCTCTGACTATCCTGGCACTTACTCTGTAGACCAGGCTGGCCTCCATCTCAGAGATCCACCTGTCTCTGCTTCCCAAGGGCTGGGATTAAAGGTGTGCACCCCCACCACTGTCCTTAATTCTTTATGACATTTAGGGACATCGTCATGTCTGTCTCCTATGGACACTATGGTACCCCAGGAACGAATACTATGTTGTATTGGGGCAAAAACACATTCTACACCCCACTTCTGTCTTATTTTCACACTATTTACTGCCATTCTCCTAGGTGAAACAGAGAGAACTAGGATAAGCATTTGTAAGCACAGATGTTAGACAAGGAAAGTGGCTGAGAAGTTCTAGTAGTGTTCAAAGGAGCTCACAGCAGACAGAAAAGAGGCTAAAGGTGAAACCTCAACTTCAGTCTCTTATGGCTCCTAACTTGCTGTGTGACACTGGAAGTCGCTTTACCTTTCTGAGCCTTGGTGTTCTCATTTTCCAAATAGAAACTCAGACTCTGTTCTTTCTAGCAGCAGACTCTTCCCGTGGGTCCTCACCTACAGCCACTTCAGTTCTAGTTCACAGGGCCCCGGGTCAATTTGAGTAAAACAGAGCTGAGTTTACAGAACCTGGTGGGATTGTTACTTAAGCATGACGCTCTCCTCCAGATTGGTTCACTCAGGCTTACAGGTTTCTTTCAGTGGCAGCTTGATGTGCTGGCAAAGAGAGTTTACTAGGAGTTAGAAAGCAGCCCTTAAATACTATTTCTGGCACTAACTGGAGAATTGGTTTTGGCCAAAGTTCCTTATCTTTCCTTCGTTTTCTTGGAGTGGAAAGTGAGGAGGCTGGCCGCCAGCATGTGAGTCGGGTGCAGCTCTGCTGAGCGAGCTTGTTTCCCATGGTTAGTACAGTGTGAATTGTGTACATGGGTTTACCCTCAACTTTAGTACATTTACCAGGGAATGTGTGGATCACACAGTGAGAGAGGGAGGTAAAAAGCCTCCCATGATGAACTTCCATCAATGAAGTCAGAAGAGGATGCTGTAAAGGAAAACAAAAGAAAAGAAAAAAGAAATGACTGTACATCACATATAAGTTGGAGATCTGGGACAAGAGAGAATTGAGTGACAACTGACTGGCACTTTCTCCCGAGCTCTGCGACATGACAGGCTCCACAGACTTCACTTTTAAACTACATAACTTAGTTATCTTAGATGAAGCTTTACGTGCCTCTGTCTTCCTTGCCAGCAAGAACAGGAGTCTGCCCTGAACCACATGGCTGTGCNCCTAGGTCTCACAACTAGGATGAAATTGATAAATTAGATAAAGAAAAGATGCACAATAATGACCAATAATAAAGAGAACAACCGTAACAACAGGTTGCAATTAAGCTGCCAGCACCATTACTCTTACACGTTAGGGCCATTATTAAGTAAAATAAAGTTTCCCTGAACACAAACACTNAGATACCACAATGGTCCTCCTGACGCTCAAGATGACGAAGTGACCTACGGCAGGCAGCAGACTCATGTCCTCGGTGGGACACGGTGGGACAGTGCAAGACTTCATGATGCTTCTCAGGGCAGAGAAAACACTTAAAATTTATGAAGCATTTATGTCTAGAATTTTTATTAGACATTTTTGGATCACAGAAAGCTCCAGGAAATGAAGCCATGGATAAAGACCTGAGGCACCACTGCAATTTACTCACTAAGGATTGGCGATGAGTCAGACCCTCAGCTAAGATGGTAAGGATGTAAAGCCAAGTGAGACCTGGTCTGTACTTCATGGAGTTTTCAGGCAGGAGCAGGAGGGACCTGTACTCAATAACCAGTGCAGAGTATGGGGAAGAGTGCCTGGCCAGGGCCAGTATAATAGCCAGGGGTAGATGGAGGCAATTGGCAAGAGGGTGGGGCTGGAAGAGGCAGTACGAAAGATGATTTTGAATGAAGAGTGTCAGAAGGTACAGAGGGTGGTAATTCAGGCAGGAGGAGCAGGCAGAAGGTGCTGAGCTGAAAATGGGCTTGAAGTTGACTGTACACGAGAGCCCTCTGCCTGGGTTCAAACAGGCCACTGCAGCACCCAGCATAATCTACTTGTACACTAGATAGTCACACAGGTTCATGATGAAGAGATGCCTCACCCTAATGTCTACCCTGTTGAGCCAAAACAACCCAACTCAGTCATTGCATACAAATACAATTTGTATAATTTAGCTAGAGTAACTTCAAAGTTACAGAGAAGTACCTACATGCCAACAGCCTAGCAACCAGATGACCCCAAGTTCAGTACTATTCTGCTACCCATGAGCTATGAAAGCTTGCACAAGATTTAAACTCCTGGGACCTAATTTTTTTAATCTCACCCTTTAGCCATTACACTTTAAAATGAGTCTGTACTAATTGTACAAACTAATGGGTTTGCTATGACATTTCATGCATGCTATAGCGTACTTTGATCATGCTTACTCCCACTGCAGCTTACTCATAAGTAAAATGAAGGCATATGCTCTTCTGGAGTCGTGGGNGTTTGGATAAAACACCAGGTTGTGAGTCTAGAGAAAGGACACAAAGAACTCTTTGGACTTTGACTTCTGAGTTTAGAGTGAAGAGGTTACACTCTGACACAATCTTTTACACTGTTTCCAGATTGAACCTTTCTGTATCTATGTGAGGGGGGGATTATGGGTAAAGCACCAGCCAAATGCAAGATACATTAACAATATGAACTAAGAGAGAGGAGAGAGAACTCATTTGATTCTTTGATTCTTTTTTAGTGCTCATTTTGATAAATCCCTACAAGTTCCATGACTTTTATTTGTACATGTATTTCCTAATCACCTGAAACCATGAAAGTGAGTTAACTGGAAAGAATGTAGGACAGTGGCCAGGTCAGAAATGTGCCATAAAGAAGCCCAGAAAGAAGTGGAGAAGCTAGGCTAAGGAGTTGGGGGCCGAGGTTCTTGTGGAGCTGGCAAGGATGAGCGAGAGCACCGAGTGCAGNCTTTGGTCCAGCACAGGGCCAAAAGAAGACAAATTAAAAGATCCAGGGAATTTAGCAATGGCAGGGAGGAGGATGAAGTCAGTAGGGAAAGCAAGTGGATGGAAGTCTGGAAGTAGAGCCAGTTCAGGTAGATAAAGATTTATTTTTTAATTCTTAAAAAGATTTCTTTTGTATGTGTGAGTGTTTGCACGTATGTATAGTGTATCACATGTGTGCCTAGTGCCCACACAGGCCAGGAGAGGGCATCAGAACTTCTGGAACTGGAGTTACAGATGGTTGTGAGCTGCCATGTGGGTGCTGGGCATTGAACCTGGGTCTTCTGTGCTTTTAACCACTGAGCCATCTCTCCAGCCTCATTAGTAAGCATTCTTAACCAGCCCTGCAGATAATGATTTTAAGAGGCGTTGCAGGGAACAGGCTAGGAACTCCATAAGGTTAGAGCAATGGGAGCCTGCTCTGTGGGGTTCTGTGAACTCACAGCATATCTACATGGTGCTAGAACGATCCCACAGACAGAGAAGGAAGAAACTGGAGAGGAGCTACTGGGTAGAGTGGGTGTCTGTGAGGGACAGGGAAAGCCCAGACAGCTGCAGGAGGCCCTGCTACTCTGACTGGGGGAGCTGAAGGACCTCCTCTCTGCTATCTTCTATGTTCTGTGGGAAATGCAGGACTAGAATGCTGTCTGAAAATGAGAGGGGGCGGGGCAGGCTTCAGGTCTTAAGAACATGAAGACTTCACAGAACTACTTAGAGACAGACTGGGCTTCAAAGATACGTTCAATCTCAGAATTTCTGAAAATCTACCTATGTTCCTTTAAATGGAGGTTCTGCAGAGCATGGCTGTGTTAGAGGTAACTGAATGAAGAGAGTTTGCTGGATGTGGAGAGAGATCAGGTGAGGTTAGAGTAGCAAGTATTCCAAGTATGTGGAGGTGTGGAGAGCCACCAGGTGAGTGGCCTTCCCAAAGGTGGACCTGGCTTCCCACAGCACATGCTTTTGCTCCTCAGCACTCTCCCAGCACCCTGTCCTCATTGCCCTTTGGGCTACAACAATCCCATCAATCCAGGGACGCTTTAGCCATTGCTATGTCCCACCCCCTGGTGTGTGTCTTGGGGGGGGTGAAAACAGATGCCCACAGTCCAGCTGGGCAGGGTGGCCTCTCTTGGAATACAACCTTTGGAATGGGTGTTTAAAGGACAGAGGGAGAGCTGTCTTGTTTATGTTAACTGGCTTTTCAGATCCCGAGGAAGGCTGGCGTACAGCAAGGTATCTCCTTGAGAACAAAGACTCAGATCCAAACAAATGGGCAGGTCACACTCTGACGTGCTGTGTTCTTTGTGTGGACTGCGTGCACAGCCATTCTGTTTTAGGGAACCCAGCAAAGAAAATTCAAGGAAATGAAAACACCCTCCCCACACTCCTATTATTCTTAGATAACAAAAGACAGATAATTATCTCAAGTATTTCTCAATCTGAACAAAATGGAAAAGTGACCTTTTCGTCTGGGCCTATTCTCTGCGGTGAAGTCAGTAACAGCCAGGCCATGGGCAGGCTTAGGGAAAGCTCAGGGGAGCCGGCTGTAGCTCCCCAGCCTGTCAAAAATGCCATAAATACAGAGAACTTGTTTAACAGGCAGCCAGACCTGGATGGCTCACAGTCACCCCTAGGGAGTGATAAACGCTCCTGCTGGTAGACAGACTTCCATAAACTGAGACGCAATGATTTTTTTAAAAGATACTCTCTGTGCTCAATAAACCTGAATGTTTCAAGCCTGAAGGACGGCTAGCCTAAGAAGGAAAATAAATCAATCTGGCAAGAAAAAGCAATCATTTGGAGTGTTGGTAGATTAACCTAAAGGTGCAGGGTATTGAATTCAGTGACTCAAAAATCACATGCTTGCTAGTTGAAAATCCCCACTTCTAGCTTTATGGCATTTATAAAACATACTTTTGGGGGAAGAGAGGATAATGGGGTGTGTGAATATGATCTAAGTACATTATATGCATATTTGAAAATGTCAATAAAATCCATTATTTTACACATTACTACTAAATAATAATGATACGTAGTTAATACTACTAAAAACAACGAGAAGCACTAAATTGCTGCCTTGGCTACTTAATGCTGGACCTGGGGCTTCTGTCTGATCTGCTTCAGAGCAAAAGCTACAGCAAACGTCACAGTGTGGCACTTTGTTCGACTGGCCTATTGTCTCCTGACAGCAGCAAAGCAAGCCCGTCAACTCAGTGAGTATCCCAGGACAAATGAGAACTTCCGGAACTTTTGGGAAGTGACATTTTGAGCTTGTTGAATAAAAATACTCAGAGAACTGTTTGCTTTATTTTACTTAAAAAGAAGCTGAAACAATCAAAGAGGACAAAAGGAGCCTGGACAAGGGGAAGAATCTGGGGAATCGTGTGAGAAGTCCACCCACTCTGTCCGGTCCCCCTGTCCACAGTTTGCTAACAGAGACACTGTCCTTCCTAAGGTCTTCGCTCTGCTCCTCCACCACCGGCAGGGAGGTCTTTGAGTACCTGCCTGCATAGAGCGCTGGTAGGGAGCGTAGGTGGAAAACAGGGCTGGGGCACTTTCTGGGAGGAAAGATGCACAATGAACGCCTGAAGTAAGAGTAGTGGCTTTCATAACAGAAGACAAACTTAAAAGTTTATTTTTTTTTAACACACAGACAGACAGACAGACACACACACACACACACACACACACAGATAGACACACACACGTGTGCATGTGCCTGTAGAGGCCAGGAGAGGGTTAGTTATATCCTTTGAGCTGGAATTACAAGTGGCTGTGAGCCACCCGACATAGGTGCTGGGAACTGAACTCAGGTCCCCTGGAAGACTAGCGAGCACTGTTAACAACTGAGCCAGCTCTCCAGCCCCTGCAAATCTTAAATCCAACGAACAAAACATAACTGAAATACTAATTCTATAAAGATAATTAAATCCAAAGCAGTTAGAGACTCACTTTTTTTTTTAACTGATAATGTCTCACATAAGCCATTTTTAAACATCTTTAGAAACATAATGTTTGTGGCACCCATTTCAAGTCAAACACCTTAAGTCTGGAATTGGCTGGAGCTGGCTAGAAGTGGCTGGAATTCCGACCTTCCTTAAATGTACTAGCTCAGACTTCTGACAGGGTTACTATAATGGCTGCTCACTGGAGAGGGGCCAGCACTGGTGTGTGATGGATTATTACTCATAATCACCATTCTATCCTATATGTCCTCCCCCCAAACCCCCGCCATGCCTGGGGTAATCCTAGTTAGTGCTGGTTGTCTCAGTATAATAATAATAATTATTTGTGATCAAACCATTTTATTTAGAGACTTAGAGGTGGGGAATTGCTGAAGGGGTCAACGAGATCTGATGTCCTTGACAGGACAGATCTCTCTGTCCATATCACTAATGATTAAAAACACTGCCTTCAGCCTTAACATAACTGCATGCTAACTCCTTCATGGCTGGCCATGTACACAGCTCAGCCCCTTGAAGAAGGGAACTGTACTATTTGGGTATTGAATTAAACCTTGTTTCTTGGCAGCAGTCAACATGGGCAACACTCTCATTTGTTAGAAGTGAGAGACTAGGAGTTAACGGACTCCTGGCAGACAGACAGACAGACAGACAGACAGAGGAGGCCGAGCCTAGGTAATAAAGGTGGTGAACTTCCAAGACAGCCAGCTTCTTTCTCAATCTTCTTACTTGAGACAAAAACCTGGCAGCTTAAAACAAAGGCCTTGTAGGCTTCTGTCTCCCACCAGCAGGCCCCCGTCCATGGACTTGCTCAACAAGTTCAAGGCTGGATCAGGACTTGTTACACAACAGTTGTGGGCCAATCGGCCATTCTTCCTCAAACTAAGGCAGGGGAGGAACACTGAAAGACTTAAAAACCCAGCCTTCAAGAAGAGACTCGAGTTTTCAGGCTCTGCCGAGGGTCTTCTATGTGTCTGCTGCACTGTGTTTCCTCATCCCCAATAAACACCCTTCTTCAACTGTTGTGTGTGCTGTTGACTGTGTTTGAGATTTCTCCACAATTACATGTTATGCTTGAGATTTTTCCTGCCTTTTGGTCCTTTAACTGGCAGAGAAAATGAACCCGATCAAGACCCCTAGCCTATATCAAAAGCATATATGTTTACTTAGAAAAATATGTTAATTTCAAACTCATATCAACAATTTCTTGAATGCAAATTCTTTCAAATTTTGAAAAAAAAATTAAGATCTTGAATGTGTATGTGTATATATATATGTGCATGTAAGAGTGTATGCATGTGGAGGTCAGAGGTCAATGTTGGGTGCCTTCTGGGGTGACCCTCTCCCCTTTGTTTTTTGAAACAGGGTCTCACTATGTAACTTTGGCTGGCTTGGAACTTGCTATGTAGATCAGGCTGGCCTTGACTGATGGATATCTGCTTGCCTCTGCCTCCTGAGTACTGGGATTAAAGGTATGTACTACCATGCTTAGCCCTCTACTTTTTAAGGTGGGTCTCTCACTGAACCTAGAGCTCACCGATTTGACTAGTTTGGCTACCCAGCAAGCCCCCAAGATCCACCTGTCCTTCTGCTTCTCTCTGTCAGACAAAGGCAACCTGGCCAGCCTTGGCCACTCAGCCCCACAGTGCAGCTCAGCGTCCATTAATCCTTAGTGCTTCCATCACCTTCTGCACAATCTTTGTCTTCCTTGACCTCTTGCCCTTTCTCTTGGAAAAAAGTCATTGGCCTCACACTCCTCTTCTAGCAAATGGATCTATGTTTTGGTTCCCAGTTTCATCCTTTTTGTGGAGTATAGGGCCCCCTTTTCCTGATGCCTCCGAACCTGTCTAACCTGGTCTTCCAGCTAAGGTCGGGCACCAGGCTCCTAGCTGCATTTTGTTTGTATTCTCAACAGCAAGGAAAGATACCAAGGGCTTCTCATCTTTGACTAGCTGGCTCCTAGTGCAATGTCTGATACATGGCAGATTCCCATCAAATGGTCACTAGGTGACTGGCTAATGAAGGCACTGAAGCTTCCTTCTCATCAGCTGGAGCTGCATTTCTTCCAAGTGTCACTTACATCCTATCTCTGGTCACTTGTTAGTAGGAAGGGGTTGGGGGTTGAAGTTCACACAGATGATCACACTTGTGGAAGCAGCCTGAAGGAAGCAGCTTTGGGGACTGGGGAGATGGCTCAGTTCATAAAGTGCTTGATGTGTAAGCGGGAGGACCAGAGTTCAGATCCCAGCACCCACATCAAAGTTGAGAAGTACGGTGGCTGCCTGTAATTCCAGTATGTGGGAGGCAGAGACAGAGGATCCCTGGGACAAAGTGCATAGCTAGACTAGCCAAATTGGTGGGTTGTGGGTACAACTGACAGACCTTGCCTCAATATATAAGGTAGAGAATGATCAAGCAGACACCCAATATCAACGTCTGGTCTCTATATACAAGTATATACACATAAGGCCACACCCATGAGAACATGTATACCCAAATGCATGCACCAACACACAACACACACACACACACACACACACACACACAGAGCAGCTTTTCTATTTTCTATTTTCCTTCTAGTTTGTCTGAGAAGGTTGTATTGGTAATCCTTTTTCTACTTGGAAATCGTTTTTCTAATTTCATGTAGTACTCTGGTGTGCTGGAAGAGGCTCTAGGGGCTGGTACTCCCACAGGAAGCATCATAAGTAAAATTTTGGCAAATGTAACTCTAAAGAACCAGTTATCTAGAAATGAATAAATCTACACATACCTTTCTACGTCTTACTGCAGCAGCACTCACCATCTTCCTGCTGTGAGTCCACACACAGAGACCTCATCAAAACTTGATGAGTGTGTGTTACTATTCATTATATTAAGGCAAGATTTCCCCAAGGAATTAAGGTGTGAGCCTTGGAAAAATCCTTGGAGGGTCTTAAAGAGATTTTCTTCTAACCTGTATGGGAAACCCAAGCATGTTGCACCTAAGAAAACACAGAATGAAGGGGAGCAGCTTGCCTGCTCAAGTGCATTTTTCTAGAATCACCAATGTATATTTTGCTCAGTTCTAACAGATGGATTGCTGGTATTCAAAAATCCTTTCTAGGGCTGGAGAGGTGGCTCAGAGGTTAAGAGCACTGACTGTTCTGCCAGAGGTCCTGAGTTCAATTCCCAGCAACCACATGGTGGCTCACAACCATCTGTAATGAGATCTGGCGCCCTCTTCTGTCTACATAATAAAGTGTCTGTTAAAAAAAAAGTTAAAAAAAATAAATTTCGTTAAAAAAATTAAAAGAAAATCCTTACTAACATGGTTAAAAACATGGAAATTGCAACTTGCAGAAATTGCAGGATTTAAACCCTGCCTCTTGATACATAACCAGGTAAGGCATCACATCTACAAGAATGACAAAGGCCCCCGTCTCACAGTATCATGTAGGGACTACAGGAAACTACACAGAACCACTTGGCCACACCAAGGGCTTTCTGGGCTATCCACTATTATCCTATTATTTATGAGAGTGAAAAGTATGGCATAGTGTAGATCATTCTTTTTTTTTCCTTTTAGTAGAGCTATGTTAGATATGTAGCATGGTAATATTAGCACTGGGGAAAAAATAAGTCAGGATTTTAATCAAGAATGTTTTGTGAAATTTGGGTTGTATAAAATTCCACACTCTGTCCAGATCTTTTAGCTCTCATGGTGTCACTTGGGGAGTTCAGTGTTGCTGCGGATACTATAAACACCAAGGTGATGCCGCCTAACTTGGGCAGCTGGGCCTGCCTAGACCGCAGTAGGCCCCTTTTTCTGGCTCTGCAGCTGGAATGAGACCTTCCTCACTTTAGAACTCCTGAAAGTACATTTGCTCTCAGTATCAAAAGACATGGTCTGAAGGGGACTAGAGATATTTCCAGTGGGGAACAGTCCACATGACTGCTCCAAGCAGGACTTGAGAGAAAAAGATACCTTAAGAAAATGAGAACAAATATGTTCAAGCGCTGAGGAAAAGGCGGGTTTTTGTCTACAAATTCCAAGCTCAAGTTTGCACTTGAGTCTCTTCGACTTGTTTNCTTGTCAACTTAAAAATATTTGAAGTCAGATAATACTAGATGCAAAATATCTATTTATTTCTTGGCATGCATCTAAAAGAAAGAAAGCATGTTTCCCAAAATGTAAAAAGAGGATGTGTACTGTTTTCCTNCTCATGAAAGCTTTTAGGAGAAGTTTCTTGTTTTTCACTTGCAGAGTTGGAAATGAGAAGGAATCNGCGGCTGAGGAGCACGAAGTCGTCTGTTAGCTCATTCAGCACAGAGGGCCTGCTGCTGAGCGCTGGCCACAGGCCTGGGCTGTGCACAGCACAACACCCGTTTACAGTCTAGACACCTTACACAGACCACTGCTAATATCCATAATTCTCCAGATTGAGCATTGTTATTTCCACTTCCCAGGACAGGAAAGTAAGACTCAGAAGAAAGAAGAAAATGGCAGTGCTTCTCAACCTTCCTNATGCTGCAACCCTTTAATATGGTTCTCCATGCTGTGGGGACCCCCCAACCATAAAGTTATTTCATTGCTACTTCATAACTATAATTTTGCTACTGTTATGAGTCATAGTGTAAATATCTGATATGCCACCCAAAGGGGTCNTGACCCACAGGTTGAGAATCACCAGCTTGCTCACTGCCACACAAACTGCTAATGCCAAGCCCAGTTCTTGCTACTCTAAAAGCCGGGTTGAATAGATCCATTATACTGGCTCTTAATAGTGACTACATTCTTGAAAGTCCCAGGATTTTCTAAAGTGTACTGTGGTTTAGGAAAGCAAGAAATGTGTCAAAAATGCATTAACGTCTTCCCTTTTAACTTGCATGTCAGATTTACAGGAATCCATGGAAACCAGAAAGGCATTTCAAAGGCCCACTGTACCCTCTAGAAGCTGTTTACAGACAGGCTGAACCAGCATTCTATTAGACAATCGCAAGCAGGCCCCGAAGACTCAATGTCTACCTGTGGCTCAGCTCTGACAAGGTGATTTCTTTGTCGTGGACACTGGGTATATTATATAATCCCTAGAGGTGGTATTTTCTCATATGTAAATGGGACATTGGCCTGGATTACAAGGGTGTTACAAGGAGGAATCATGCTGGCAAGGAAAGGTCTTTTACCTTCCCCTAGGCTTCCTAACAATGGCAGCAAGATACAAAGTGTTTCTTAGTTACAGAGGAAAACAGTCCCATGGAAATACCTCAGAGCAGATGGGTCACCGACTGATGCTCCGCTCTTGATAAAACCTGGGACCTACANGCAGATGAGAAGCTTCAATGATACTTAAAAAAACGTCAGTCAGCTTTTGGGTAGCTGAAGAAAGGTTTGAATAAATGATGTCTCACCCACAGGTAACCCACTTCTGCAAATTCAGTAAGGCTAACCCAACACAAACCTCTCAAAGTACCAATCTACAGACAAAAAGATTTTCTTAAATACCTCAGAATATGTTCATTTAAAAGACCCTCTTTTTGAAAGAAAATTTTTAAAAATCCAAAATCTATTATTTGCAACTGGCCCTGAACTAACTTCAGACATTCCTTTAATAGATGTTTAGTGGGTGTGCGATCAGGTTGGGGAACTGCGCTGGCACTGGGCGTGTGGTGGGGAACAAGCAGACTACTTGGTAATAAACACTATTAATCAAAGACTTCAGCTTCAGCTGACTGAAGCCTGGCGAAGACGCTGACTGCTGTCTCGGAGATCTGCATAGTTAGCAGGAAAGGGTTCTCCCCAGCAAGACAGGAAAAGGCCTCGCACCATGCACAACACCCCAGGTGCAGCCTGGGGTTTCCTGAGCCTGATTGTTAACTAATTAGGGTGATTAAAAACAGACTCCCTTTTTTTAGCCTTGGAGAAAACACAATCTAAAGAATTTTTGGAGGCTTGAGCTTATGATATTTATCTGGTTCAGGTTTTAAAAATATTTCTTTTTTTTTAATTTAATTTTTTTCTGTCAACAACTAAGCTTTTCTTTTCTCGTGGACAGCAATGGTGTTGCTGAAATAGCTCTTCCCTTGACATGGCTGGGGAGATGGGCATTATTTCCCCAGAAAAGTAAACAAGAGAATAAAAACAAGGTGACTCAAAGGATGAGGAAGTATGTTTTTCGAGAGAACAAAAGACTCGTTCACAGTATGTCAAAGACCTAACTGTGGACTTTCCTGAATGTAAACACTGTTCCAATGGCAAAAGGAATTTCATCTATGCCTATAAAAGGTCTCAAACAATAGTTCTTGCTTGAAGCTACATTTAGCACACAGTAAAACAACCTTTTCCTCAAATACCCTGCCCACAGACCTACGTTTAACCATCCCAGGAGACACAATTCTAATGACTGGCAGAGCAGCGACCACAGCCTGTACGTCAGTGCTGCTAAAGGGAGTGATCCCAGTGATGGGCAGCATAAGGCAGGCTCCAAGAACAAGGGATGCTTAGAGACAGTTTCCAACAGCAGCCTGATGCTTTCCACTCTGTGGAGTTTAAGGCCCACAGAGCAGATGGCTCAGCTGTTAGGATCAGAGAAGAGGACGAGTAACATTTTAAATCAAGAGGAAGGAATGACAGCAGTGAAATAGTTTCCACTTTTAAAGTTTGATTATTTATACATCTCTTAGTTGAGATGAATTAAAATGGGCATTAATTATAATATTTAATGGACCTATTTGCTAATGAACCAAATTACATCATTATGGAAACACCAAAGGTCTTTCCTTACCTTCTCAGATCTGCAGGCATCTTATTTTCACCATGTCAGCTCAAATCCTACACAGCCAACCCTGGGGTTCTCTATTGTGTGTTCCTAGGAAATGATCTACAGAGTTTAACAAGTGTCAGAGACTGTTTAGTTTTATTTGAGGTTTTCTATTTTCAAATACTNAATATCAAATTAGAAGATGCTCTACAGGCCCCAGTTAGATGATACAGATGTGTGTTCTGGGGTCGGGGGGCAATAAGCGGGGACAGGTTTTTGTTTCTGAGGTCATCTTCTGTGATATTCTCTTTTGTGCCTCTGTATCCCTGGGTGTGAACAGATCACAAAGGACATTGGAAGCCCCCTGTGATTTATGAGGTTCCTAAAACTGGTGGCAACCAAATACCAANATTATTCAGTGGAATATAGTCTATGCATATTTCAAGTCTTATCCCTTTCATTGCATCTGAAGAACACAGGCTTGTACAGTGAGCTGCTATGACCACACAGTGAGTGTAGGGAGGCCAGGATTCACTTGGCTCTGTCTGATTCTAGAGCTGAGTCTTTTGAGGGTTATGTGCTGCCTCTGTCTCAAGGT
>LZPO01076179.1:70867-84038 GCA_001675575.1 Neotoma lepida
CTTTTTTCTACATCATGCTTTCTTTCTGTCCACTATCAAATTAATTCCACAGACAGAGGAGGAGAAAAATGTAGTGATGACTGTGTCTGTTTCAATAAGGAGAAAGCAACAATTGATCTGGTACAAGACATTTTCATGCATCAGCAAAGAGACTTCGTGCTTACACAGGTGGCAGTGTCACGGCCACAGTAGTGAACACTTAAAAAGAATCAAGAGTAAAGTTTACTGATCTAAAAATAAATCAGAAGACAAAAATATTTACAGAAAGAGCCTTGTGGTCATCCTTGAATGGAATTCATGGATGAATTAAGGAAGCGTAACTGTGGCCAGGTTTCTCTCCAAACTTAGCCTTCTCCATCCATTTTAAATGTGTCCACCCTTAAGAGGATGGAGGCTCAGTACATTTCCACTGTGGTTACAGCCCAGGTGGATTTCAAAGATAGGTACAAACTGTATTTAGGGATTAGTCCACATACCATTAGGGGAAATCATTGCCGCAGTGTTTATCACAGAGGCCCCAAGGACAGTGGAGAGTTTATATGCACAGGGCCAAGGTTAGGGACAGGAATAAAAACTGTCAGGTAAAACAACCAGGAGAGTCTGCAAAGGCAAACGAGGTTACTTTACACATTCATTTCTTTTGGGAATGTATTTGATGCACACCAGCTGGCCACTAGGATTAAGGCTCTTCTGTCTGTTTCCACAGATTAAAAGTGAAATGTGCTGTAGTGAAAAGTTTTACTGAATGTTTCTTAGTAACCTTCTTCATGTATGAGTGTGAGCATATGTGCACAGATGTGTGCATGCACTGGAGGTCAGAGGACAACCTTGGGTGTTGCACTTCATGAGCATGTCCCCCTGGTTTTTTGAGAAAGGGTCTCTTATTGGCTAGGGTTCATCAGTTTGGCTACACTGACGGGCTAGTGAGCCCAGGGATCTGCCTTTCTCTACCTGCCCTTTACGAGAATGCCCCACCATGCTTGGCTTTTCTATGTGGGTTCTGAAGACCCAACTAGGTCACCATGTTTGCACAGCAGAGCTTTATTGGATGAACCATGCTCCCCAGGCCTCCAGGAGCTTCCTTTATGCTGATGGAACAACAACTTGAGTCATTTCCTCCTTCAATACACCATCAGACTCTCCATCTACGCACAGGAGACAGAGTATTCACAATACCATGACATGTAAACAAGTGCAGACACTAAATGTGAACTTGCAAAGAAATGATTACTAAACTGAGGCACACGAAGCAATGAAAAGCAAAAGGGAGTTTCAGATTGCAATGAGTTTCTTAACTTGACCGAGGAATCAACTGAGGGTCTTCCTTTTGAATCTTGTCCAAATGGATCCTGAATAGGACCAGACTCAAGCCTCTATGTGTTTCTCTTATGCCACTTTGCAAACAAACAAACAAACAAACAAACAAAGCCAACAACCATTAACTCAACATGGACCATAAATCTAAATAGACAACCCAAAGCTACACACTTTCCCGGAGGAAAGAGGACATCTGCCCTTCATCACAATAGGAGAAAACATAGGAAGTAGATATCTAACATTGGACTTGTTTTCAGGATATATAAAGAACACATAAAACTCTGGACATACATAAAAAAAAGAAAGATCAGCACTGGGTGGTAAAACAAAAACTAAAACCATAAGGAGGGTCAGCAAGAAGGCTCAGTGGGCAAAGACACTGCTTGCCACGCCTGAAAACCTGAATTCAATTTCCAGAACCCATGTGGTAAAAATGTTTCCAGAGCCATGTGGTGGAAGGAAAGAACAAATTCCTGTAGCTTGTCTTCTGATCACCACATGCACACCAAAGCAAACACATGCCTCCCTACACACACCAACCAAAGACACAATCAGCTTTAAAAGCCAATATGAGAATGACTATCCAAGTATCACAAGGATGAAAAACCGACAGCACCAAGTCCTGGCAGGGATGTGGAACAATTGGAGGAGGTCTCACTTACTGCTGAGAGAAATGCAGATGGGCCTGGCCAGCTCAGAAAATAGTTCAGCAGTTTTACCATATGATATGAAAAAATGCCATCCTAAGATTCACCCAAGTGAAAAAAAACCTATGCACAAATGTTCATAGAGGCCTTATTCATTATTTTGTCAAACTGGAAACAATCTAAGTTTCTATCAATTTGTGAGTGGATACACAAATAGTAGCTACTCACATGATCATGGTCTAAACATATAACAGACCACTACACTCAAATAGACACAGTGTACTAGCATTGTGTTGGCTAGTTTCTTGTCTGAGGGAACCTCAATTGAGAAAATGCCTCTATCTGTTGGCCTGTGAGAAATCCTCTGGGGCATTTTCTTGATTAATGATTGATGTGGAAGGGTCCAGCCCACTGTGGACAGTGCCACTCCTGAGCAGATGGTCCTGTCGTATACATGAGGAAGCCATGGGTGAGCAAGCCAGTAAACAGCACTCTTTCATGGCCTCCGCATCAGGTTCCTGTCTGGCTTCCCTTCATGCTGGCCTATAAGCTGTAAGGTGAAATAAACCATTTCCTCCCCTGGTTGTTTTGGTCACAGCAACAGAAAGCCAAACTATGGCAAACACACAACATAAATGATTCTCACAGACATTATTAAGTAAAAGAAACAAGATTCAAAAGACTACATTTGTATGAATCCATTAGTATAGCATCCTGATTTGGCAAATCTGTAAAAACAGAAATGAGGTTAGTGGGGGCTGGAGGTAGCTGGAGGGGTTGACTATTGGTTTTGTAGGCCAGGAAGACTTTTCTTTACTAATTGTGATTATGGCTAAGCAACTGTTGTATTCATCAAATGTATAAAACAACACAGTAAAAACAGAGAATCATATGGTCTTTAACCAGAACAAATGCAAACATGAAAACTATCACTCTGATAAAAGCTATGAGGGTAAAATGGAAGCTGTAATTCTGATAGGGCCATGGCAGCACTTGAGGTGTGTCCAGGGTGGGATGTGGGATGCTGGCAAGAGAACTTAACAAGCATACTGAGGTTGTATCAAAGGGACAAGGTGGACTAGGGACATGGATGATGAGGGGGAGGTGTATCCAGGTTGAGTCCTGTGTTTCTGGGTGGATGGAAGAACACTGTGCTGTGGTCTAGAACACTGTATACTTCCTAGAATGTCTACCAAGCTCCCACACTTCTCACTTGGCCCCCCTTTCCCATCATAATTCCTTCATTTCATTACCTCTCATACATCTTTCAGGAATCACTTAAATGTCACCAGCCTGGGCCATAAGCCTCTCCTGTGTTTCAATACCACCTTGTGAATATTCCCACCACGCCATGTGCTGTGATGCTCAGCAGCTGTCATGTCACTCAGCTGCCTCTTCTATCATGTGAAGGATTTTGAGGAAAAGCTGACTATTTTCCAACTAGTTTTGGTTTGGAAAGAACAAATTCTAAGTATAATGATTTAACCGGACTTTCAAACGCAGTAACAGATACAATACATTTAGCATTCTATCCACAAGGGCCACACTCATACAATGAACATGGGTACAGGATAACACAAGTACTACCACTATGCAAATGACTGTTCTCATAATTAATGGCTANGATGAATGTCAGTATGGTCAGTACAAAGAGTTCTGGAATTGGTCCTGGGAGACCTCGACCCAAATCTGCACTCAGGCCACTGGTGGGTGATTGGCTCAGTTATGTTCTCATCCTACACCAGAGTTTCCACACAAATAAAAATAAAGATCAAAGTAATAATAAGGTGGAGATTGAAGATGAGTGGACTGACACAAGAAATAACTGGTACTGCGATTTTTATGCCGTCATTCACATGAGGTGACTTGGAGGGCACTGGCAGGTAATGCAGTGTGCACATGGAGTCCCTACATGTAAGCTCTCCGAAGCCNAGTTTTAAGTTAGTCACGGTACAGCCTGCAGTGTGAACAAAGACCAACGTTACCTGCAGAGCCCACGCGCAGCAGCCATGCGGAGATGTCCACAGGCTGTCAACACGCAGAGGTGTTCTTAGCTACTTGTGTCAGAATGGTTAATACTTGTAAGGAGAAAATAACAATGACAAACTAAACAACTCCCTGCAAAAGCAAGCTACCTTTAACCATTTCAGCAAGCTGAAATGGCTGCTCACCTTTTGGGAAGATGTCTTTCAGAGGGACTTCTCCTGCAGGCAGAATCCTGACCACCTGGTTAGTGTGTGTGAGAGTCACACAGTTGTTGTGTCTTGGGGTAACATTTGTCCGTTTCCCTCCATAGATTCCCGTGTTGGTGACACTTGGTTTTTCCAAAGATGAAGACCTCTTCCATGAATAAACTTCACTGGGTGACTGAAAAAAATATAAATAAAAAGAAGAGAGAGGAAAAAGGAGAAACAGTGATAAAATCACATCTATTACATTCATCATCATGCTTAGATTATTTTGCCCTTTAAGGTAGTGCCAGGGGTAACTTATGATTTATGAGTATAAAATTTAAAATATTCCCTAATCTTTTTTAACATGGCCAGAAGATGTGTGTTTTACCAATAACTATAATTGTCTATGCAAGTACNAAATATTTAAGTTAACTTTTTAATTTTTAAGTGAATTAAATTGAAAAGAGGAAATATAGCAGTATAGTTATTTTAAAAATAATACAACTCAAGCAAGATGATCAGTGGGTAAAGGAGGTTGATCCCAAGCCTGNTGACCTGAGTTTGATCTCTGGGACTCTCAGGGTATAAGGAAAGAAGAGACTCCTAAAAGTTGTCCTATAATGTCCACATGCCACAAGGTCTATGATACACATGTACGTGTACACACACACATATACACAACATAATTAAATAAAATCATAGTACTAACATCTATGCCTCTATTATTTTCATAAAGTAAAATATGCCAGGACTTTTGAGCCCCTGGACTGTCCCTCCTGGTCATTTGTCTCTGCCTGGTCCAGATTTAGCTATTCTGGGATTTTGTGGGTTTTTCCCCTCATTGTTTTACTTAAGTGTTTTACTTGATGCATTTATCCTTCTCATGATTATAAACTATCTTTGCCTTCTGTTTTCTCTAAGCTGTTATATTTGCATTTAAGTCTAGAACTCATAAGGCATTACTGTCACTCACACGTGTGCGGCCGGGACTCGTGTACTTGTCTCGTATGAACTGCTTACTGTCCAAACCCCACGAACTTGCCCATGAAGCATAGTTCCACATATGAGCCTGTTTCTGCACACTGCATTCTATCCTACTGTATATTTTATATCCTGGGCCAAGACAGGCTCTCAGCCTTGGAGAACTGCTTTCTACANAGCCTTGAAAGGGAGCAGGCAAAGCATTTGTGCTCCACTGCTGTTTGTTCCNGCACTTCATAACTACAAGAGATGCACTGCCTCTGTAGCCTCCNTGGTACTTGGTACTCAGTACCCCGTACTCACCATTGTCAATGTGTTTATTTTAATGGCTACNGAGCAGCATCTCTTCACAGCTTCAGTTCCTTACTAATGGGCAATAGCTCTGGGAATCCTTCACATACTTACTTGCTACTCCTATATCCTCTTTGACCAAGTATATTTCATGATTTTGCCCCCTTTTTCACATTTACCATTAATTTTATTTTNGTCTACCTAAATATATTGAAAACTACAACATAAATATATGAAATTCCAACTCAACATCTACAGGGGTATTTATACTATCTGCAATTCTCTTTCCTGACTATGAGAAATCTAATTTCTTTATCCTTAGATCATTCAACTATCTTTGATATAGTCCACTATCTTTACAGTATTTAATTTCTCCCTCAAGGCCATGATATGTGGCCAGTNACCCACCTCCACCAGTAGACTTATCCCTGAGGCCAATNCCCTTCTTCCTGCTTGGGTCCCAGGAGCCCACACTGCAATACACCCATCCCTCCTGTCATTACTTGGGGCTTCCATTCCCAGATTGGCTGCCCCTTTACAGGGACACTGCAGTCACTAGGCTTGACACCCAGGACATGGTGACCCCTTGTCCACCAGAGATGTCCTTACCCCACTTAGATTTGCCTTTGATACTTCACACTAGCTTACTGTTCGGAGATGTTAAGAATTGGTTGTTTCCTTAGTGTTGAACTTTATGGATCTTTGTTTTTGACTTTTGAGACAGTGTTTCTCTGTATAACAGCCCTGGATGCCTGGAACTTGCTTTGTAGATCAAGTTGGCCTCAAACTCACAGAGATCTACCTGCCTCTGCCTCCCGAGTACTGGGGTTAAAGGGGTGCACCACCACGTCCAGCTTGAACTTTATGGATTTCAAATATTCTCGTTACAAGCCTAGTTTTAGAGATGTAGTTTGCAATACTTTTTCGTAGTCTGTAGACTGTCTTGTCATTCTTTTAACAGTGTCTTTTATAGGGCTAAGTTTTATGTGTTTTGGCAGTATAATTATCATTTTTTTTTCTTTTTGGTCCATGTCCAAGATAGTTCAGTATTTGGTTGTAGTGGCAGTGGGTATTTTGGTCTTCTGTTCATGCTTGTTTTGAGGCAAAATCTTGCTAGCACAAGCTAGTCCTGAAATTACAGTTCTTCTGCCTCAGCCTCCTGAGTACTGGGATCACAGGCATGTACCACCATACCCGTCTTCCTTGTCTTACTCTTGATGATAAAATGAATGCCCATAATGCTCATTATTGATTATGATATTTTTTATAGATTTTAGAAATATCTACCTGCTATTAGGGTAAGAAAGTTACATAAGTTTATAGTAACTCATTGATTTTGATAACTGCATAAAAAGCTAATAAGGAATGACATATNCTTTTGTAGAGCTTTATGAAAAAATTCATACACAAGCAGGGAGGCAGAGNGGTACAGTAAAAGTTACAGGCTAGAGGGCTGGCTAGTCACACCTGAAGTCAAGCCCTAGGTTCCTTANTACAATCTTTGTGGGAGGGACGATGNGAGGTGTAATCTCTTCCTGTTTTTCCATGTCTAAAACCCTANNGATTTATAGTAAAAATGAGCTATTAGTATGAAAAGGCTTAGAGTAGTACAGAGCATTACTGTATTGGCCTAAGAAGTATACTTGCTATGAACACTGAACCTGACCTCTCACTTAACAAATATTAACTGGANATCTCCTCCACAGTGGCNACCAAGCATCCAGAGGATGGCTTTAATAAGGTTGCGAACCTTATGACCTATGAAGGATTCTATGCGGCTAACATAAACAATAGCCTACACTCAGCTTTTACCTTCTAGCCCTTTTCATGGTAGCACTGTATTTTAACACTAATATCTTCAACCAGAGTAAAGTGGTGAGATCAGTGTTTAGACAGTTCTACCTTTACAGAAAAGCTCCTCTATTTTTCTAGTTAGGCAGTAAGCATGGCAGGAAGCATACCAGTATGGCTCTATCATTCCCATCAAGGCTGCTGCAGATACCATACTGCAACAACACACTGCATTTTCAATTATATAATTGATTTTTACTTGACAATTAGCAAAGCATATGGCAAAGTCCTAAGCCACATATTATCCACTCAGTTTTGGATTTCAAATGCCTTATATCCCAAAGTTCTCTCCATTTGTTAATTAAACTAAAGACTTGAAGCACGTGAGCTGGGAGCATCAAGTAGAACCCGTACTTTTATCTTTAATGATTCTATCAGCTCCCTCGTGGAGTCACAAAGGGAGTTCTGTCAGTTAAATGTTTAATCACATCTAGAGCTACATATATTTTGGATTATTGTAGGGGCCTACAGTGGAGATCTAGTGGAGATCTGAGCTTGCTTTACCCACAGGGCTGCATTAGGGGATG
Organism: Neotoma lepida; assembly: GCA_001675575.1. Classification (NCBI taxonomy): domain Eukaryota; kingdom Metazoa; phylum Chordata; class Mammalia; order Rodentia; family Cricetidae; genus Neotoma; species Neotoma lepida. The sequence goes on from LZPO01076179.1 coordinate 78,656, forward strand.
GCTTGACCACATGCGTGGTTACCAGGTGATTGGAAGGGTCTGCACTTGGCTGTGCTAGGGGGAGGTCTTTTGCTCCACCCCTTGGCGTTCCTACAAAAAGCCCCTTTGAAGAGAGAGAAGGGGCCGGAGGATATTGATCTGGGTCCTCCCAAAGCTATCTNGTGTTTCTGTCTGCCTTCTCCACACCATCTTTCTATCTAAATATTTCTTATCCCTCTCTCCTCAAGAGTACCTGGGAAAAAGTGGGAGCCGGTCTCCCACAGACTATCAGATTGCAACTTGTCCTGGAATAATCTTTCTATTTCATCCACTACATCTCCACCAGGGGAAAATGGGTCTTACTTTTACTTAAAGCCAATTAAAAATCAATTAAATTTAAATTTAGAAGACATGATACTTTGATCAGTCTCAACTTGTTCCAGAGTCCCTGAACACACACTAAAATGGTAAGAAAATCACCATTGATATGTTAAGCGCTGGGTCACATGAACTCAGAGGCAGAGAACAACCATTTCCCTTACTAAATTATATCACATCACACTTTAAACACCATTTATAATGAAATGAAACTCTATAGGTAGACCATAGGTTTGGTGAGTGATTTCAAATGTGGAACTGACTGAAAATGTTGACAGGAAAAGCACTCTCACTCACCCTCCAGACAGGCTGAGATACACTAGGGCTGCACTGAGAAATAACATCAGAAGTCAGTGCTTACCATGAGATCGGGGAAGCCAACAACTACAGTAGCATAATTGTTTTCATCCGAGAGAATACGGTTAGGAGAGGCGATCTTCTGACCCACGGCTGAACTTAGGTTTTCAGACGACAGCTGATCACTTGAAACACTGTGAGGTATGCAGAATTCTGTTTCTGAAAAGTGTCAGACACACCTTAGACATGGTATAATCCTGATATGCTTCAGGAATTATTATTGTTGCTATTCTTTTTTTGCAAGATTTCATTCTCAACAACTCAAACCACAAAGGTTTAAAAATTACTTTATATGACACTTGCCAGCTTTTGTCTGAGAAAATAGTTTTAATCATCAGTGTCTTCCCAAAATGATCCCAAGCATCTCTGCAGCCCAAGACTTGCCAAATCAATACCCTCTTGAATCAAGGGCTCCCTGCACAAAAGCTGTGACANGGACCCAACCCAGGTTGGCAAACTGTGATAAATTTGTTTATCAGAACTTTGGAGCAGAAGTTCTGATGAGCTGATAGCCCATGGAGAAAAAAAAAATGTGCTAACCCAGGCTAGACTGCTGTCCAGTGTCCTAAGTAGAAAACAAAACAAAAACATTCAGTAGTTAAACAAATTTCACACACAGTTCAAAGTGTGGCTTCCTGATGAAGATTTGAAGGTGGAAGACTCCGATCTCCTACTTCTGNTGTAGTATGTAAGCCATTTCGTTTGGTATAAGTATCACAGGGGCTGAGGCTCCTGTTCTCCCATCAGTTTGGAGAGCAGTATGTGTACAAACACACACCCACACAGCATCAAGTGCAGGGAATGCAATATTTACCTTGTGTGACCCCAAATCCTGGGCTGGGCAGCTCTTCTTTCAACATATACAACTGACAAGCCCCAGTGTCCTCAGAACCAATGTGTGCAGGCTTAGTCAAAAGATACTTCCTGTAAACAGTAAGAAGCCTAATTTAATTAAGTCTATGTGNTTTCTTTTTCTAATCATTAGGACAGACCAAGAAAAATTAGAATTTGTTTTTTCTCTCTAAGCCTTTAAAAAGATAGCCTGAGCNTAATTTTCACCTTAAACATTTCATCATGAATTACCAAAAACCTTTTGACAATACTATAAAGAGAAATACCAAAAAACAACATAGTAAATAAAAAACAAACAAACAAAAAACAAAACAAAACAAGACAAACAAACAAACAAACATGAGCCAGGAGGTAGTGGCACATGCCTTTAATCTCAGCACTTGGGAAGCAGAGGCAGGTGGATCTCTGTGAGTTTGAGNCCAGCCTGGTCTACAGAGTGAGTTCCAGGACAGGCTCCAAAGCTACAGAGAANCCCTGTCTAGAAAAAAAAATTACATTTCCTATTCAAGACAAGCAGAGCTGTGTGATGAGGCACATCCTTAGTACTATGGAGCCCCCTATTTTTTTTGTTCTTGTGGCATTTTTTGAGACAGGGTCTTGATATCATTATATTAGCTCAGGCTGGCCATGAACTCATGACTCTCCTGCCTCCATATCCTGAGTGCCAGGATTTGAGGTATACACTGCCATGCCCAGAAATGGAGCTCCCTCTTGATATGGGTCTTACATTAGGCAGCAGATGGGAATATTATCTCTGCTGTGTGACCAGCTGAGGAACAGTGTGTTTGTGACTATGATTACTTGANTTTTTGTTTGTTTCTAAAATTTCTAAAACATAGATCTATAAGTAGNCAGATTTCTGGAAGCCAAGTTGTTTATCAGCAGAAAGAGTCTGCCCTTAGCTAGAGNATGTAGCACATAAGGAAGACAGACTGGAAATTTACCAAGCATTCTTCATAAGGCAGGTGCAGCACACTACCTCCCACAGGAAGTGTGTGGCCCACAAAGGGAAGTAGCAGACATCACTGTAACTGTAACCAGTAAGATGAAAGGAAGGGATGTCTAAGGGTGTGGGTCCTGTGACAAAAAGGCAACATCTCTAGGATGGCGCTTCTGCTTCTCAGGAGAGAGGAGGAACTGAAAGTGTGCTTTGTAGTAGGTTGAGTTTGGCAAGACACAGTGACTGCTCAATGTGAGAATAGGAAAACCCCAAACACAAGTGGGTCATATGTAAAAGTCATCATTTTTTATCATTAATTTCCAGGTCATACTCTGAGAATAGACACATAACATACTTTAATTTTTTCCTGTCTGTTCTTCTAAATCTCATTCAGAGATGCTGACAAACGCAGAAACTTAAAAGCTAAGAGAGACCATGGTATGTGAGGCTGGTCTTCTGCATATTCCATGAGAGAGTACACAGGAGAGGTTTACCCACTGACATGACAGAGTACACAGGAGAGGTTTACCCAGTGACATGAGATAGTACACAGGAGAGGTTTACCCACTGATTTGTTTTGTTCTCCACAAGAAGCCATTTGTCCTCTGCTACAAGGAAAACTGTCTTGAGGTTGATGGGAAGAGAGATGGTGTGAGTTAGTCCTTCTAAGACATCTAGGACAGTCAAGGTATTCCTGAAAAAGAAGAAAATTATATCTGAAAGGAAATGCTGAGGATAATGGCTAAACAACTGTGGCTAATCATGTTAAGATATATTATACAACCCTAAAATGAANATTTATTAGAGTAAGCAATAATAAAGAAACATTACTTTGGAAAACTACAAAATTCTCAACATGCCAGGGTAGGCACGAAAAGAAACAATAGGAAGTGACATATGCCATGACACAGGGGCTGTGCTATGGAACCACAGCATCTTTTCTTATACCTGTTTCCCAACATTCTATGACTTGTGAAGGGATGTTTTCAGAATAAAATATTTATTATTTGGTTTGTTAGTTTTATACTAAACAAGTATAATTACAGCAGGAAACAGAATGAACAAAATAACAATTTCAGTTTAGAATCTCCTATAGTGAAGCACTTACCCTGCTTGTTTGTAGAATACTAGCCAGTTTTTGTGTGAAAATTCTTTACACATTCTGTAAGTTTCCTAAAGAAAAATAAAGCAAAACAAATATCCACATCAATTATCCCTTAAGAACTCCTTTAGTGTGTAACCCATGCAACTCTCAGAGAAGCCATTTATCCATGCCAAGNCGTTCAGGGGAGCCTAGCTTAAACTATATTTTAAANTATGCCACACGTTATGCATCAAAGATCTTTTAGCATCTTGGAGGTTTTGTTCTGCAGTACTGAGGCTTGGACTCAGGGCCTTGTGCTTGGTAGGCAAGCAGTCTATCACTAAGCTACTAACACCTCTTCAGAATAACTTTTAAATAGTGCTAAATGGGGCTGGAGAGATGGCTCAGGAGTTAAGAGCGCCTGCCGCCATTTCAGAGGACCTGGGTTCAGTTCCCAGCACCCACATGTTNGCTCACGGCCATCTGGGGATCTGACACCCTCTTCTNGCCTCTGCACCAGGTACTCACATGAAGCCCAGATATACATGCAGGCAAACACCATACACATAAAAATAAAAATAAATCTTTAAAACAGTGCCAAATACTGGTTAAAAATAAATGTGTTAATTATTGGTTAATTGTGGAATTTATATCATAATATAAGCATACAGGAAAAACTTTCTTAGCTCTTAATTCAATTATGACACTTAAAAATACTTCTTCAGTCTTTTATGAACTATAGATGCTTACTTGCAAAGCACTGAGTAAGCTTTATTTTGTATCTAAATGGTAGAAAAAATTTTCCTTGAGTTAGGCTACATGACTTGTTTAAGTTAGTTAATAAATTNAAATATTTATCTGACAGAGGCAAATCAGTGGCCATACTTAAGATTTTAACATATAAATCCAAAATATAACTATGTAATTGGAAAATAATTAAGTTGACTGCATGACTAAGAATTTGCTGTGACTATCACACTTAAATAGCTCTAATTTTCCTTAATAGCCCAGTCCTGCCAATTTTCACAGTAATATGCTGGATACTAAAGGAACTCCTGATATTTAATTGCTCATCTAGCAATATAGTCTTAACATGTCAAAATCTAAAATTGCTTAATGACTCTTTGGTGCCTTATATTTTTGTTGCTGTTTGGCACTGGGAGAGATAGACAGGCATCCATTTTTGTAGTTGGGAAAATCCCTGGCAATCAATCTGCCAGGCAAATCTGGTACTCCTTACACTGCCTTCCTTGTTCCACCAGGAAGACTTCTTAGATGCAAACTCTTCTACAGGAAGAATGAGGTGGCGAATGGCACGGCCAGTGGTGTCTAACAAGAGGATTGCATTACTCTGGAAACAAAGAAAACAGTATGAGATTCAAGAAACGCCCCCCTCCCTGTCCCCACAAAAAACAGCAGTGACCAGGTGACCTAAGAAAGAAGGTTACTATGACAAACCAAAGGAAAGGCCATGATATTTAAATATAAGATATCATGAGGACACTCAGTGATCTTAATACAGAATATAAAGCTTTGGTTAATTTACTGACATTTTTCTAATTAGGTAAATACGTAACCTTCTCTTTGAAAGTTGTCTTAAAATCAAAGGTAGCTGCTCTGGTTTTGTTGTTATGTAGTCACAAGGAAACTGAGATTACACATGGGGTTGGAGAGATGGCTCAGCATTTAAGAACACAGGCTGCTCTCACACAATATCTAGGTCTGATTTCTAGCACATACTTCATGGTGCACAATTGCCTGTCACTCCAGTTACAGGGGATCCGACACCCACA
>LZPO01076179.1:85853-101768 GCA_001675575.1 Neotoma lepida
CCCCCCCTCAGTTTTGTTTAATGTTGGCTTGCCCTGAAATGCTTTTCTGTGAAGGCAAGGATGTGGCATTATCTGAGTGGAGATCTGAACTAGAACTAGGCCATGTAGAGCTCTATCTCTACCCTGCCACCCACGGAACTTTCGTTACTGTTGCTACAACAACATACAAACAAGATTTCTGCAGTGTCCCTTAGAGCTGTGNGGCTGAGGGACTAGGCATCAGGCAGAGCCCTGGTGGGCGGGCAGGGCAGGGAAAGGAGGCTCCAAGAGGACTTCTATACTCTCCACTTAGACATTTCAGATACCGACTTCTGGGTCCTTCTCCCTCTGTATGACAAAGGATTGGTGGGCTTCCCCTCCACCCCCTGATGGGAACTATTCGGAGTAAGGAAGTTTTAGAGCTCACACTGGAGGCTCCTGTGGTGGCAACCAATAAGCTCACATGTCTTTGTAACACCCAGTTTTACCTGTGATCACTCAAGTAGTCAGTTCTGAAGGAGAAAGGGGACTCATGCCATCCCAAACACACACACAATCCTTACCTCTAGGTGGACTTGGATACCACTTTCAGGACCCCTCCCCACCCTGGGGGTGTGCCAAGAAAGGAAATAAACCCTAAGTATTGAACTTATGACTGGAACACATGAAATAAGGATTTAAAGTTGAGAAAGCTAGAAAAANCTAAATAATGTCAAGGACTGCAAGGAAGCTGTTTTTTCTAGTTAAAATATAAAAGCAAGCTACAGAGTAAAAAGGACATCTACCAGTTAGGCCTCATTGTTTCACAACACTGCATTTTTCCTTCTTTTAATTTGGTTCTAGTTGTCCTAGTCATTGCAAGTTCTTAGGAGAAAAAGTCACAAAGCACCCAATGATAACAGACACTTTATAAGATGCAGAAAACAATAAAATATGGTATGTTTGCTCCATTATGCCATAATATCAATTAGATAGTTTATATTTAAAGCAAGAGAGAATACAATCATGATTTAATCATGGCTTCTACTATGCAATCTAGTCAGAGAAATAAAAAGAAATATAAAAATGTATTTTACAAGAAAATTTATTTTAAAGAGTTATGTATACAGTGTTCTGCCTGCATGTATGCCTGAATGCCACAAGAGGGCACCAGAGCTCATTATAGATGGTTGTGAGCCACCATGTGGTTGCTGGGAGTTGAACTCAGGACCTCTGGAAGAGCAGCCAGTGCTCTTAACCTCTTGAGCCATCTCTCCAGCCCCTTTACAAGACAATTTAATTAAAACCCAAGAGTTAAAACAATATTTATTTCCACCACAGAGTTTACTGCACACAACATACGTTGATAAAACTCTAACTTTTCCACAAATAACACCTGTGAATGAAACTCCCTGAAAAGCAGCTGTGTCTGTTGGTGAACAAAACTGCTGGAAGGGACATCTGTGTCTGGAGAGACTGATGGACAGCTGGACTTTCAGCACTGAAGCTGATGGACAGCTGGACTCTCAGCACTGTGGAGAGACTGGAACTTTGTAGGTTCAGAGGCTGATTACTTTATCCTGGGCTAGTTTTGGCTTTCTACAACAGCCACTCCTTGCCCCACTCTCTAACTGAATGAGTATTCCATAATAATCAATAAAAACCTCTTAGAAGCTATTAACTTAGCAGAACACTAGCTTCCACTAATCCAAGATCTTAGAACGTCATGTCATCAGGTAGCATCTAGACCTATAGAACAGCTCCCNACCATATCACTGTACCTGCCTCTCTGGTGTACCCACCAATGTATTTTAAACTTGCCTTGATTTATGACTTTTATTGTTCTGTAACACCATAAAAACTTATGAAACTGCTTCCACATTGGAACATGGAATTTGGGGGAACCTAAACCTATGTTCTCAGGACATGGTCACTCATAACGGCTCCAAAATAAAGTATCTTTTATTTCCTTTAAAATGAGAGCTGAGGTTTTTTTATGTTGACACACCCTAAAATTGTATCATTCTGTATAACATAATAATTCTTCATTAAGAACTTACATTAGACATATTCTTCAGAATAACGTCTCGAACAAGAAGTCTTATTTAGCTGGGCAGTGGTGGTGCATAGGCGAATCTCTGAGTTCGAGGCTAGCCTGATCTACAGAGCAAGTTCTAGGACAGCCAGGGCTACACAGAGAAACCCCTTTGCGGGGGGGTCTTGTTTAGTGGTATTTGAATGTTTTGAAAATGGTGATGAGAGCAAGATTTTCTGTCTGAAAACGTAAAAACAAGGGCTGAGGACATAGGTCAGTGAGCAAAGTGAAAATCAGAGCTTGGGTCCCTAGCATCCAATCAAAAGCCATAAAAGCCAAGCATGGCAGCTGCTTATAATTCCAGAATTTGGGAGGCAGAACTGGGATTCCTCAGGCAATCTAGCTAGCTAGAGCAGCTGAACCTGTGAGCTCTGGGTTCATGTGAGACCCCCTGTCTCAATATGTAAGGCAGAGTGGGACCGAAGAAGACACTTGACATCAACCTATGGCCTTGGCACATGCATGCACAGAATAATTAAAAAGGAAAGCATAAAAGTAAGTTAAGAATTTATAAGGTCTCTGCTCTAGGTTAAATTCTTTTTTGAGGAGCTTTTAGTAGAGAAAATGTTTCTTGCATGATAAATACATACAACTCTGTCATAAATCCTCAGCTCTTAAGCAATCTGAGATTAAGGGAAGTCCTAAAATAAAGTGTCTCCCCTAAAAATGAAGAACAGGCAGCTGATTAAACAGAGAATTCAGTGTCATTCCCATTTATCTTCCTTTTCTAGGTTCTAAAACTTGTATCCTCCTAACTGGGCATACGTGACCTGAGCACCGTCCCCGCTAAGTGACACGCACACGCACACGCACAGGCACGCGCACATGCACACATGCACACACACACACACACACACACACACACACACACATCCATAGCCTGACTGCAATGCCCTGTAGGCTGAGAATGAACTCGACCAACACTTGGCAGCATGAAGGAGTTCTGTGGCTCCATCCTTTTAGATGTTAATGGGTTCCTTCTGTAAATGACTAATGATATATTCTGCCTGTGCTTAAAAATAGAATCTCACGTCACACATGAGTACAAGAAACTGTGGCTTTGGTGCTGCTTTACGTGGGGGCAGGGCGGGGAAGCGACTGAGCCATTTTATGATGTTTGTATCTGACTGGGAGAAGAGTAACCTCTGGACGACCTCCGTGCCCCAAGTCTGAAACACTAAATGCTGTGCAGATGTAATAAATAAGCCCATGGGAACAGGGGGAGGGGAAGGCTTTTATTTTTAGTTTTCCTGTCCTCACTTAAGATTTTATTTTAGCAAGGAATTTTTGAACAACTTTTCCAACTAACCAGGAGGATGCATCTACAGCAAAACTTTATTTTCAAACGATAAGGGACAGAAGAAGGGATGNAGGGCAGCCCTCGGGGTTAAATTTCAGAGCTGTGTGGTGCTGGTAGTGAACCCACAGGTCTAACACCCTGACTTGATCAACTTATAAACAGTCAGCTGGAATGACCCCTGTGAGGAGGGGGAGGGTCGGGCACTTTGAGGAAGCATACAGAGACTGCGNGGTCTGCTCAGGATGCAGCAGACAGACAGGATCCCAGAAAGCCCAGAGGTGCTGGCTGTGGAAGGGAAGCGCAGTTCTCCATGAAAACCCCATTTCCTTGATGAAAGTCATTGTCATTCAACAGAGAATTAGTCTACAATGTTGCCAAACAATTGGGGCTTTTGAGAAATAAAANATGAGCTGAGCATCTAAAAACTCNAATAGTTTTACAGAATTTGTATGTGTAAATTTATGTTAATGTGACAAGTTGAAAATCCCGTGGAACTGTTTGAATAAATACTTCAAATTTTGAGTCTCATCCAAATTTGATTAGCTTATTAAATTCAAATTCACCCTGACAGGTGCTTTCTGTGGTGGAGTCTTCTGCTTGTGAAAACAAATCAATGGCATTGATATTTTATAGGAAATCTATAAAGCAAGAGCCTCATTCCAATTTGCTGGAGAGAAACTTGCATAAGCAACATGTGGCTTGGGATGAACTCTGCATCCAGTAGACCGCAGTGGGAACAAATCATGAAAACGAAACAAGACAAAAACAACAGGATTTAAAATTGTTTTGGTAAGAGCTAAAGTGTTGATTTCTGCAGTGAACTATGGACACGCTAGTTAATGTTATCTTGATTAGCTACATTATAAAAGCATTGTTTCTCCATGCATGCAGTGTATGTACATGTGTATAAGTGTTCCTGGGACTATGCATATGTGTGTGAAGGTAGGTGTGTGTGTGTGTGTGTGTGTGTGTGTGTGTGTGTGNGTGAGTGTGTGAGGGAGGGGGACAGCCAAGGTTGATGTTGACTGTTTTCTTCTCTTGCTCTCCACCGTAGTTTCTGAGGTAGAGTCTCTCACTGGACACACTTATCAACGTGACTTAGTACACTGGCTGGCCAGAAAGCCTCAGCAATCCTCCTGTGCCCTCCTCACTGCTGGGGGTACAGGCATGCACAGTTGCATAAAGCTTTTGTGTGGGTTCTGAGTTCAGATCAAAGGATCTGAACTCAGGTTCTCATGCCTTTTTTTTTTTTAAGACAGGGTCTCACTATGTAGCCCTGGGTGGCCTGGAACTCTTGATATAGACCACCAGGCTGGCCTTAAACTTGCCTCTGCCTCTGGAATGCTGGGATCAAAGGTGTGTGCCACTACATCTGACTAGGTCTTCATGCTTATTGCAACAAACGCTTTATCAATTGAGCCACCTTCTCAGCCCTCTTTAAGCACAGTTAATGGGCACTGCATTTGTTTAATATGTTCCTGTTATGAATTCTTNTTAAAATGCATTTAGTATGTGTCTGTTGAGTATACATACACTCACATATGGTGAGCCATAGTGCATGTATGTTTGGAGGTCAGAAAGAGGACAACCTGCAGCAATTGTTTTTCCCTTTCTACTATGTGGGGCCTGAGAATCAAACCCAGGTCACCAAGCTTGGCAGCAAGTGTCTTTATCCACTGAGCCATCTCGCTAGCCATGGTATCAACTATTTTGAAATTTCAACCTATAATCCTCTTTGCTCCAAACATTAGCAGTGAGGGCTAAAGCAAAGTCCCATAAGAAAACACGAATCAGCAGCAAATGAGTGGGTGAAGGTGAATTCCGCTAGGGCTGATCCAATTGGTCAGTTCTCAGTTCTATTACATAGTTATTGGAAAGAATCAACTCTTTTAAGTCTGGTTTTCTTCAATGCAAATATGGTGGACAGTGACTCACTGGGCAGCTTGAAGAACAGTGGAAGACAGCAGGTGTCCTGCTCCTTCTCCNGACAGAATGAGCATTTACTTACCTTGCAGGACACCTCACTGCCTTCTAGTACCTCACTTCACCAGCCAGCCTGTCTCAGTTCCTGCTGTTGATGGTTTCTCATCTCCACAATATCTTAGTATTTCACTCCCCCAGGGCTCAGGTGGACTCCACACACATTCACTCCCTTGATGACCTCTTTTAGTCTCATGANTTTAAAGAACATGCATATGCCAATGACCCTCAAGTTTAGATCTCTTGTTCTCACCACGCCACTGAACTCTATGCTCATCTCCTACTTGGTAGCTTAACACACATTTCAAGTTTAATGCACTCTTTTCCCAGGCTCCTGTCTAGGCTGACTCCTTCCTCATCTTAGTTGATGGGAACTCCATTCAAATTGCTTACCTCCTAAATTTTTATATTGCCTGTAACTCCCTCTTACACCATGTCTGCTCTGTTAGGAAATCNTGTAGGCTTGACTTCCAAAATGCATCTATGTCTACAATCACTACAGCTCACTGCAAGAAACTCTTAACTGGCTTCTTCATTCTNCCTTATCACTCACAGAGAACACAGAACTACCAACGAAACCCCTTTACAACAGGACAAACCACTTTCCCTGCTCATCCCCTACAATTCCTTAGATGTGTATAAGAGACAGCACTCACAGAGAACACAGAACTACCAACGAAACCCCTTTACAACAGGACAAACCACTTTCCCTGCTCATCCCCTACAATTCCTTCCATTTTTATGCTTAGGGCCCAGAACCTTCCATTGCTTCCAAGACTCTGCGCAATCTGCTTCCCACCACCTCCTCTACCTCACCTCTGCTCCTACTTACTGATAATGATTAATAACCTTTAATTTACTTTAATAATTAATAATCTTTCTACTTCATCTCTTCTCACTCTCACCCTCATTCAACCATTAAAGAGGAAGAGGGGATGTTCTAGCCTCTGGGATTCAGAACTTATCATTCCCTTCACCTACATTTTTCTTCCAGGTTTCCATTCTCCTGTCGACCTCCATCAGGCTGGTCAGGCCATCATGTCTGCCTGATTTTAAATTGAATTCTCTTTCTCTTGATTCTTACTCTCTAAGCTAAGATATAATTTAATTAGTAATTTATTTTTCTTATTGTCTATCCTGGACCAGATTATAAACTGAGAATAAAAAAAATATTTGTTGTTACCGGGCAGTGGTGGCACATGCCTTTAATCCCAGCACTCAGGAGGCAGAGACAGGTAGATCTCTGAGTCTAAGGCCAGCCTGGCCTACAGAGCGAGTTCCAGGACAGCCAGGGCTACACAGGGAAACCCTGTCTTGAAAAACCATATATATATGTCTCCTTTTTAAAAAGATGTATTTATTTATCACTTTTATGTGTATGTGTGTGTACATGCATAAATTTATGTGTATAATGTTCATGCTATAGCCTGTAGAGGTCAGAAGAGGACACTGGATCCCCTGTACCAAGGGTGCCAGGCAACTGTGAGCTGCCCTATCAGAAACGGATCCTCGCAAGAGTCGTCAATGCTCTTAACTGCTGAACCATCTTTGCTATTTCTTGCAGTATACCCAGCAGTACAGACAGGATTTGTAAAATGAATACTATACCTTGTACAACACGTGGTAGACGTTAGGTAGAAAATAGGCACACAAAAACAGACCACTTTCTAATAGTACAGATTAATTAGACCTTTAAAATTTCCACTAATTGAAACATAACAAGTCTTTTGATCTGTATCATCTGTTTGGAATTACTTTCAGCCTGATGCTTGCTAGGCATCTGTACTTTTCATTAGTGAGATCTTAATTTACTAATCCATAAACATGGTGGACAGAACTTGAGCCTTACTAGACACACAAGGAGCCCGGCACATTTCATCCAGTCGATTTCGGTGGCTATCTCTGAAGAATGTCATTTAGATCTCAGATAAAATGTTATCTCCTCAGAGGAGATACCGTGGTGCTCCTGACCTACTTCATTCTCCACCACCCTGTCTGACATCACTGCTTCTACACAACCTGCACATATGTTATGCTTACTGCTGGTTTACTAGTTTTCTGTCCATCTCTTTAGAGTCTGACAGTTTCTTAACTGTCACCGGTGGGAAGGTGGAAAACTGACTGGTGACCTCTTTCCAGACTTGCAAGTTGTGCTCAAGTCTCTACAGAGAGAAGACAGTAGCCAACCTTTGTGGTACTGGTACAGTATGACCCCTGGCCTTCCAGGCCATCTTGGATCATTATGAAAGCACAGGTTTTCAATCACAGCTGACATCACTTGACTTTTCCTTCACAGAACTCACTCTTCTCACATCAGTACCTCCTGAGTGCCTGGTGTGCCTTACCTGCTCCTCATGCAGAACAACTTGACCCCTGAGTGGACTTCCCAGTGGTGCTACTGTCACAAATGGTCGCCAGGCTCCACTGGCCATTCTTGGGAAGATGTCAAAGAAGTCCACAAAGAAGCCATTTTTCCCAGTTAAATTCATAAAGTATAAGGAGACGGGATTGCATGCAGCTACATACAGAGTATGTTCCCCATTTTCTGAAATGACAGAAATGTATTAATTGTGCAGTTTCCAAACAGTTTTCTGATTGGCTAACAGTTCTAGCATTACCAAGTCTTGAGCCTGAGCTTGGTCAGAAGCTCAGGACATGGCCTCTAGGTTTGTCAGGCTGTACAGACCACAAGAAGCAATTCTGCTCCTACCCTACATGTAGACAGAGTGACACTGTGTAGTAGAGGGAAGAGGTACCTATTCAGGCTCCCAAATAATTCCCCAATGTCTGATGATAACTCCACTAAATATCTGACTATCTTCAACGTCAGGAAACTTTTCATTGTACGGAGCAAAGTGCTCTGCGATCCAGTGTTTTCCTCTACCCTTTGTTCTTTCAGAAACACTTTACCAACATCTTCTATCCGCTAAGTTTTCTTCTTTTAGGTAGTTATTAGGTCACAGGATTTTCTTGCTATAAATAAGCAACTTGATTTTTTAAAAGTCTGAGCCCTGTGGTCTCCCTTTCCCCAGCCATGCTAATGGAGATTTAACTTGAGGCAATGAGCACGCTAAGCAAGACCTTTATTGCTGAACTAAACCCTCACAGCCTAGCTCTATGGATTTTAATTTCCAATCTGATATTCATGCCTGAGAATTTCTTATGCCCCCTCTCTTCAATCTAGGTACTTGTCTAGATCTAGCTTCTAAAACACATACCAATGCCTCTATATGTTTCAAACACCTGCAGAATGAAATGCAGATTCTGAATCAGTAAAGCTAGTGTGGGCTGTGTTATATGCTGTGCCAAGGCCACTGGTTTGAACACCTCTCCCCCTTAGGTCAACAGGGCACAGTCTCTTGTGTGAACACCCTTGAGACAAGAGACCAAGCTGCCTTTGTCTGATGAGTGCTTTGAGCATTGCCTGTCTATCAGTTATTTATTTCTCAGCAATCATATTTCCTTAACCCCAAATTGAGATAAAAAGGAAGACAGTGAGATGCATTAAAATTTGGGACAATCCAAGAAAATCTGGATCACATATGTGTATGAGCCAGATCTAATATTTATACAAATATGCCCAAAATATCAGAGCTACAGTACATAGATATAAACTATAAATAGTACATAAAAAGATATGTTAAATTTAAGTAAATAAACTACTATCAAAAAGGAACACAGCCACCATGCTGGGCATAGTGGCGCTTGCCTTTAATCCCAGCACTTGGGAGGCAGAGGCAGGCAGATCTCTGTGAGCCTGAGGCCATCATGGACTACAAAGCTGTGGTGGTTTGAAAGAAAATGGCCCCCAAAGGGAGTGGCACTACTAGGAAGTGTGGCTTTGTTGGAGTAGGTGTGGCCTTGTTGGAGGAAGTGTGTCAGTGTGGAGGTGGGCTTTGAAGTCTCATATATGCTCAAGCCATACCCAGTGTCTTAGTTCACTTCCTGTTGCCTGTGCAAGATTTAGATAGAACTCTTAGCCACTTCTTCAGCATCATGTCTGCCTGCACACCACCATGTGCCACCATGATGATAATGGACTAAACATCTGAACTGTAAATGAGCCACCTAAATTCACTGTTTTCTTTTATAAGAGTTGCTGTGGTCATGGTGTCTCTTCACAGCAAACAGAAACCCTAAGACAACAGCAAATGCCAGGCTATCGAGACCCTATCTGAAAAGGAGGAAAAGGGAGAGGAGGAGGAGGAAGAGGGCTGAAGAAGATTTATGATTATTAAAATTTTTTTTTTGAAATAGTGTCTCACTATGTGAACTAAGCTGCCCTTGAACTCACAGAGCTCCGCCTGCCTTTGCCTCTGGAGTGCTGGGATTAAAGGTGTGTGCCACCACATCTGGCCTACTATTTAAGAGGTGATATGAACTATGCTGTAGCAGTTCCAAATATCAGACAGAAAAGTAGAATTTGTAATTTAGGGGCCTTTTAAATGTATCCATTATGAGCAAAAGTAAGTTTAAGTTAGCATTTTATGAGCATTTTCCTGTATAGGAGAGGGCAGTAAGGGATACAGTAGGAACACTGACAGAAATGTGCACCACAAGATTATTAATTGTTCTCATATTACAGGCATTAAGTGCTCTTTGGTCATTGGCTCAAACACACAGATATATAATTAACTTCCATTCCACCCAAGCAAGTGCTCTTTTCTGACAAATGCAGAGGAGGCTTTTTAAAAAGAGAGATAAAAACAAAGGGGAAAAACTAGTTTGCAACTGTGGTTCACTCTGAGAGGAAAGGGTTACATTTTATCAGGGAAAGCAAATAGGCCCTTTTCAAGGTCACCTGTGACTGCCTGCTGGAGCCACCTGGAACACTGCACTCAGAACAGAGGGCCAAGAGCAAGTCTGAAGACTGTTGCAGGTGACTGCTGTCCCCCACAGGTGTGGGCAGAAGGTCACTGTGCACTCACAAGCGCCAAAGTTCAAACTTCACCTTGGACTCTTAAACATTCTCTCTCTTTACCAGTGAATGCCACATGTCCTGAAGAGAGTGCAGATCCTTACCACAAACACACAATGCAATCCCCCAAATATCCGAAAGTATACATTTATTCACAATAGCTGACTCGGGGAGTGAGTAACATCCACAGAACTTACAGGAACAAAAGCAAGGTGCTGACTTCTTTCCCTCAGTAATTTCCATCTCTGGTAAATTCATGGCCTCCCTCCCTTCCCCCAGCTGGCCCTTTGTATCACTTTAGTGCTACATCAACCAACGGAGGCACTTCTGTTCAAAGGTATCCAGGATCCCCTGGACGAGCTAGCCAGCAACGGCACCAGTCCAGAAGTCCAGAAGCCCACAGCTCCCTTCCCCTACCTGCATCCCAGACCACCAACGGCTTAATGATGGCAAGTCACTCTAGGCCTCACTGCTGTGCTTTACACAACCACCAGGCTGGAATTCCAGCCTCCTTCCCCCAAATCCAATGTTCCTCCCTTGTTCTTCTTCCCTCCTATTTTTAGCACATGCCTGGGTGTGTTTAACTTTGTGCTAGGACTGTAATGAGAAACAGACAGATGCATACCCACTCAGCAGTGCTTATGTGGGGTCCAGCAGAGCATTTTGTGAGACTGTTGGAGGAAATTAGTCCTAAATTATATATAATTGCCATCCAGATCCACCAAGTCACCAAGTCTCTCACAGAGTTCTTGATGCCTCAGGATTATTTTAATCCCTCTGTTTTTAAATCAGTGCAGGCGGAAAAGATCAAAATTATAAATGGAGGTACCGTGTGATACAGCCATGTCGCAGATTAAATTAACTTCGTCCAGTGGGAACCTCCAAGAGGCATATTCTTCAGTGAAGTTTAGGACTCTCACTTCATGTTTTTCCATTGGGTACTCTTCTATGTTTGCAAGCACTGGACCCTACAACAGAGTGACAGTCTTAGTGAAGATGTTTGGGTAGTCACCAAAACAGTTCTTCTAATACAGAATGCGTATTTACTACCTCGACATACTCCACTTTATCATACTTGAAACAATAATGAAACCATACACTTACCTTCATAAGTGCTTTCACACATACTAGCTCATTCATTTGCTCTTGCTTTTGTTTTAATGAAGTATACCATGTGTAAAGCACTGTAAGATTTCTCATGACTACACTTCTTCCTAAACCAAGAACCAGTTCTCACCTCCAAATAGAAAGACCCAGAGTTGTCCAAACCAGTAGAATAACTTATAAGTTAATAAATCGGGGACTACTATATTTCCATTGTGAAGGAGGATTATGAAATCATTACACTGAAATGTGATGGTGGAGGTGGGCCTTTTTAATGAAATGTTAAAAAAAATGTGATAGTAAAACAAACCAAAAACCCTCAATTGACTGATAATCCCTAGTGCTACTTAGGAAAGTTGGAATATTTCATATATAGTTATAATCATTCAATATAAAGATAAGCAAAGGGACAAACTTAATAATATTGTGAATATCAGTTCTGGGTAGCCAGCTATGACTTCCTGGAGGAACCCTATAGGTACAACTAAACCTTCAATGACTTGCCTGCCCTATAGTCCTTAATTAATCAAGATATTTGGACTACATATTGGCATCTGTGTCCCTCCTATCTGGATTGTACCTAGGAGACTGGAGAGTCAAACTGTATCTCTCTTAAAACCTTGAAAAACCACTTCAGGAAGTGATTTAGGCTCTCCGATCACACACTTTGGTGACATTTAGGGGGCAGCTCTGACAAGTCTATGCTCCCTGGAGGGAATAGCAGACTAGGACTCACTCCCTGATTTTCTAAACACTACTTTAGTGGAAGAAAACATCTTTTTATATACTACCATAACTGTTATAGTGTTAAAATGGCAGAATTTTGTAGTTATAACAGAATCTTTAGTGACTACAAAATCTACCATATATAATTTTCAGCCATTTACAGGCCTGTTGACTGTACTGTCTAAGTAGATCCCCGCAGTGGGGATAGTAGCAGACAGAGAAACATTTATTCTAAAACAGTGAGTCCAGTGTGCCCCCTGACTTCTCCTCCTGCTGCTTCTTAATGACTTTTTAGGTACCTGGCTGCCCAGAGGGGAGCTCTTTATACCTGAAATGCTCAGAATGATTTTGATGATAACTGATGACTAGTAACCCTTTCCCTTTCACAGGAAGACAGTATCAACAATGTATGGTTAAAGATTAAAAAAGCAAAACAATTTAATCTTGCTAGCAAACACAAAGTAAAGACAAATATCACAGAGTAATCGTTTAAGGAAAATATACAATATACTCGACTGACTCTCCTGAAACATAAGCTTGGCTCCTAGAAGTTTCTGTTTGGCCAATAGCAATGGCCTACATTGAATTCCTTGGGGGTCAGACTGACCTCTAAGTTGGCACAGAAGCTAAAGAGTCAAGCACTTGGTAAGTCATTCCTCAGACTTATGGAGTGTATCTACAGAATATGTGAAAGTTTGTAAGATTTAATGTTATGAGAAAATAATAAGGATAACAACCTTTATGTCAATGTGAGACGTTTCCACTGGACACAAGATCTTTTGCATCCCATTTCCCGCCTGACCAATTATCCAGTAGCCCATGAATGTCTGCTCTGGGAGAGGCAACCTGTCAAAGATAATTGGAAAAAGTAAGCATTTTTCCCCCCATTATCAAGAGTCTTAGATAGGGTTACTACTGCTGTGATAAAACTCCACGACCAAAGCAAGTCAGGGAGGACAGGGCTTATTTGGCTTACACTTCCATATCACTGTTTATCACTGAGAGAAGTCAGGACAGGAACTCACATAGGGCAGGAACCTGGAGTCAGAAGCTGATGCAGAGGCCATGGAGGGTGCTGCTTACTGGCTTGCTTGGCCTGCTTTCTTATAGACTCCAGGACCATTAGTCCAGGGATGACCCCACCCATAAAAGGCTGGACTCTCCCCCATCAGTCACTAATTAAGAAAATGCCTACAGGCTTGCCTCCAACCCGATCTTACGGAGGCATTTTCTTAATTAAGGCTCCCTCCTCTCAGATGACTTTAGCTTCTGTCAAGTTGACATAAAACTAGCCAGCACCATCTATCACCAGCAGCACACCTCAATTAGAAAAATGCTTTCCTTAGAAGAGAGTTGTGCTCCATTTTGTTTAGAAGGCAGTCTATAACAACATGTTTAGAATGTACGTTAGGATGAAAAGAACAAAGACTACCCATTTTACCTTGGTGACAACTATAACTGAGGTTAACATATTTTCCACTGGGATTGATAAAATGTGCGGTAACTTTACATGCGGATTCCTGGTAGAGTATAGGAAGGCTTAAAAGAAATTGGAGCAATTGATTTCATTTTCATTTTCAGTCTGTTCTTTTACATTTTGAATCAAGTAGCAACCAGGGTTCATTAGTATTAGACCCTTGTTGGATGGCTGTAAAGAAAAACCCCATGGACTGTTATTTGGTGATTAATATGTAATGTATACACAGGAATGTTCGTGTAAATGCGTCACCTAGTGTTGAATACACCCATGTAACCAGTGACCAAAACCCAGGACCCAGAAGCCCCCTGGAGCCCACATTTCATTGCTACCAAGGAAGCTACTACCCTGATTTCTGATAGAATTGCTTCATATCTGCTTTATTTTGTTTACAGAGATACAACTTTTTGTTTTGAGACAGGATCTTACTATGCAGCCCAGGTTTGCCTTGAATGGACTCCCTCAGTCTTCCAAGTGCTAACATTTCCGGCATGTGACACCAGGCCCTGCTATAGCAAGTTTCCATTTCGTTTTTAAGACACAATCTTGCTGTATAGCCCTGGCTGGCCTAGAACACACTATGTGTATTAGTGTATCTAGTGTATTAAGCTTGCCCCTGGCTTGTGACACCCCTTCTCCCTCTGCCTCCCAAGTGCTGGACTTAGAGACATGCAGTACTACATCTGGCTTAAGCAGTTCTGAAGGAAAGCGATTCATATATTAGAGTAAACACGGCAGCAATCAAGTCTAGAGTGTCAGGCAAGCCTGAGAATAAAGCCTGCACTTCCTCATCCCAAACCTTTCTACTTGAATATTTAAAGTGGGACCCCTGAGTTGTCATTTTCATTTAACTACGTTTCTCATTCATGACAGGACATAACAACAACAACAAAGACTCAGAGTTTAAAGTTCTTGATGTGGTCATAACTCAAAATATGTTTTGAATGAGTATGAGGATCATTAACAGAGTACATATCGTACTTACAAGTTGTTTTGTTTTCAGTAAAGTTGTGGTCTGACATGCATTCCCATAAGCTTAGTAGACCTATATAGCTTTGATTACTCTTTGCATGAGACAAAGGATTAAACATTCTGGTCAAGAATCTTTTTTGTCCCTTTGAAACATAAGAGGAAGAAAGAGACCTTACAGTGAGTGTCTTCTAAGGCATATGTGTCATACCTTGTTTAAAAGGACACATTTGAATAAGTTATCTAAAACATATTTTAAGGGGCTGAGACAGCTCAGAGGTTAAGAGCACTAGGTGCTCTTACAAAGGACCAGATTTAGATTTTCCCATCATCCACCTTGGCTCACAATCACCTCTATCTTCAGCTCTAGGGCATCCAATGCCCTTTCTGACCTCAATAGCCACTCCCTCCCCATACATATCAATAAAAATATGCAGATAAATCTTAACAAAATCAAAAAATACATTTTAAGTACCCAGAATATGACCTTGATTGACAGTGGGAGGTGGCTGGGGCCATGCCAAATGAGAAGACTATGATGTGTGCTGTAGAACAATCCTTTTTACACAATGAATATTTATTACTCTCATTGAATAAAAAGCTGACAGGCAGGTAGCTGGGCAAGAAGTTAGGTAGGAGAACCAAACTGAGAATGATGGGAAGAAGGAGGGTGGAGTCAGGAGATGCCAGCCAGCCAGTCAGTCACCGAGGAAGCAAGACATGTAGAAAATGAGGTAACAAGCTATGAACCATGTGGCAAAGCATAGCTAAGAAATATGGGTTATTTTAAAAGTAAGAACTAGCTAGTAATAAGCCTGAGCCATTGGCCAAGCATTTCTACTTAATATAAGCCTCTGAGGGGTAATTTGGGAAGTGACTGCCAGGTATAATTGGGCGTAAGGGACAGAAAGCTCCGCCTCCAGCTACAGATGTGTTCTTTTAAATAAAGCAATAAAATGTGTTTCTGTGTTAACAGAGCAGATCTCCTAGAGTGGGATCTTCTTCTCTCTTCTAGTTTAGGGAACAAACTATATTCTTCAATTTTTCTCCTAAGTTCACTGGTCTCCAAATATAGAAGGAGAAACATAAGGAGACACATTAATTTCTTTCTTAGCACAGTACTGGTGAATGCAAAGAGATCTGGGTTTCATTCTCAGTTCTCTTCTTAACCTCCTATGAAAAATTGGAAAAAGAATGCTAGCTAATGTCTCAGTATTAATTGTGTCACTTACAGTGAAAGGGCTCATCTATAAAGTCTTTAAGGCTTGGAGTGTCTGTGACAATCGTCAAGCGAGAAGACAGATGCATCACTGCAGGTTAAGGGCTTGCATTGCTTTGGTTCTCTGGGGCGATAGTGGTCAATCAGAATGAAGATATCGATACCTGTG